>KZ537969.1:0-200983 GCA_000934665.2 Catajapyx aquilonaris
GTATAGCCATAATTATTGCAAAGATTACTACCAAATCAATGGGTCACTCCTATGGAAAAGTATTTCATAACCCGAGCAACGCCGGGTATCCTGCTAGTTTACAATAAAAACGTAGACAAATTCCCAGTCAGCAGCAAAATGATGTGTTCTGAGGGCCACTGTCAACAACCAGATCACCAGGGGTATGCTGTCTCACCCAGGGGTGCTTGATGACAGCCATCCCACCAGAGGTGGTGTTTTACGCCAGGATGTATGCATGGAGTACACCAGGTCCTTAACACTGATGAATCCAATTTGTTTTTTGACAGTTCTGTGATAGAAAGGAAAATCGCGGGGGTAGGGGTAATACAAATGATTTTTATTTATGAGCCAATAAGATTACATGTCATGTAGGCATGAGCACATCTGCATGTACTCATTACTTTGTGCTGAACACTTTTATACTTGTTAACACTTTGAATGTGTTGTGAGAAATAAAGCAATTCACCGAATTTTACCTTCTTCAAACCAACCTTATAATATTGTATGGTCACTAACAGAACCTGCATACGAATGTGACACGTAGAAAGTGATCCCACTAGGTGTCGCTCCAACTACATTTTTCAATGTAGTTCTATTTTTGTACGTGCTGAAAGTTGCTTGCTGAAATGCTGGATTTTTTGGGGCTTCAATTTTAAATTTAGTTCCATCAAGTATGACCCGAGTGCTTGGGTAGGATTGTTTAAAACCCTCAGGCATGTAGTACATGATAAGGTCTTTACTTGGCCAAATATCAATATTTTGCCATTCATGGTACATGAAATTTAACCATGTAACCACAATGTTCTGTACTATTTTTTTACTAACATCAAACATCATGGCCAGGGCAAAATCAGGAATGGCCCCCCTCAACTTAATCAGAGTCATTAGGAACTGGTCCTCAACAGAAACCCAGACAATGGAATCATATCGATATAATTATCAAGTCATATGCTGCTGGCCCCAGTGTATGTAAGACAAGTTGTAATTTGTCAAACGATTCAAAACCTGTGTAATAAGCTACACACTGGTTGGTCCTTCAACTTATCAAAACAAAATGATGCCTTGAAAATGGTTTGAGTGCCCACTGAATAAGTAACTTTCACACTATAGCATTGCATTACTTTTGCTCTGAATTTTCTTTGAGGGAGAATGCACATTATTGCTTCTGATTGCCCACCTGAGCCACATGTCACTTCAACCTCACAACATAATTATATTATGCCTATGCAATCCTCATTTTCCAGGAAAGTGAAGCCACTTGCAGATTCTTCTTCCACAGTCGCTTGAGTTCCAGGGACTGTGGCGGTGATTGCACTGCACTGTTTAGACCTGGCTTTTTCTCTCTTCCCACTTCTTGCTCCTTCGCTCTCTCTGCCAGACCATCAACCATGGAAAGATTTAATGTCTTCTTCCATGAGAAAACTGATGGGACTGCATCTTTCTTCAGTATTCTTTTTTGAAGGGTGTGTCCTGGCAACAGATACAACACAGCAGCATGTATATACCTGGCTCAGGCATGGCTCAGGCTACAATAAGCTGTTGAGACAACTTTCTATGTAAAACAATTTTATTGATGCACATAGGTAATTAATCGATTGTATTGGTTGGTTGCCAGTTGTGCCAACTCCTAGTGCCAAATGTACCAACCCATATTTTACTGACAGACAGTACTGTACAATCACATCAAACTCATCAGCTTCCTAATATTGTACTGAGCTATTTGTAGTTGTTGAAGTAAATAATAGCTATTTTTAAGTTTACACATTCGTATTTCCTGGAACCAGCCAACCAATCAGGTTCGACGAAGCAGCATCTTTTGCCAATCAGCTTGGCCCATTTGTTATTGCACCATGTGTTTGATTGGCATGTGTAAACACACCTTGTCATAACTATTACCACTCTTGCTATTACATACATTAGTTACATTTGTTTACAGCCCAGTCCCACGCCCAGTTTTGAGTTGAACGTCACGCAGATGTCATGAATGAAAGTGTACTGAGTCTGTGCAATTACTGCAACACTCCGGTTACACTCTAGCTGCGTTGCAATTGAAATCTGATTGAAATACACCCACATAATATGAGTAACTAATATCACACATGCAACAATCGCACTCAAACCCAGCACTTGCACTGACCATGCACGCACGTAAAACATGCCATGTAAATTATCTCCTTAATTTTAATTGCACCATCATTGCGCTAGTTTCCATATTGATGAGAGTGTTACGTAACGGTTCCCCCGAGGGATCTGATTTGACTCCGGTTCGAAGGCTCAAAAGTATAAAAGGCGAGCGGTGGTCGGCCATTTTGGGCGAGGGAGGCGTAGTTACAATGCGGGCAGGGAAGACGATTCTGAGGTCTTCTTAGCTCGCCTTGGGACGAGAACCTCCGCTGCCTTCATTCTAATCGCCTGGCCGAAACGGTAAGCTCGCCCGGTCGAGGGAGGACACGAATCCGGGGGCCAAACGACACCGTATGCCGAAAATGGGGAGGGGAAAAAAGAAGGTCGAAGGGAGAGAGTGAGGGGAGGGAGGGAGAAAGGAAGGAACGCCATTCCGAGAGAGAGGCGAGGGGAAGGCTGCGCAAATATAATCGGACCATCTGGGGATGTGTATTGTATGTACCAGGTTGTAATGAATGAAACGTTGAATAAAAGTTGTGCGAAAATTGGCCGCTATTGGAATATCACTAATTGCTTTCATATGCTGCGATGGAACTTGAAAAAAAATGTTGCATGAACAGTGCAAGTGAATGCCTGAAGTATTGATGATGATTATGTATCATGCATGCTGGTTAAACGAATACATGCTTGTACAGCCCCTAGTTAAATTTTTTGGGTGATGTGGACATGCCAAACCCAATCATCCTGACTGTGCTTCGTCTTCCTACTTCAGGATTCCTCTTGGAATGTCAACAGAGACGTTACTGTCTTGTTTTACTATTGAAATCATGATGTAAGGGTTCTAACAGTCAAAATCTATGAACCGGTAAATCAGAGCAATGCTAGTAATTCGGCATGCAAGTTACATGATTCATGTGTGGGCATGGTTAGAAAATTCTTCATCGTTTGAAATGCAGGCATTGTGTTTTCATGCATAGAGTTGATTTTATATTAATGCAAATATACACCTCCGAGGGTAGTCCGGTAGTCCGTATACTTAAAAAAAAAATGCAAGTTCTAACCCCTCGCCCTCAACTCTGAACTTGTTAACATTTTATTTGTCAAATACAGTGTAAGACAGCAAGTATTGTGGTGTTATTAGTTAATTTTTCAGTTATGAGGTATGAAATGGAAAGAAAGTGGTAATTAGCTTATTGCATTATTATCGTTGTTATTTTTAAATGACATATCCTCTACTGCCATAACTTGAGAACTTACAGACCATAATGTTTGAGCCATCTGTGAGAAGTGTTCCAATTGTGAAGCATTTACCCATTTACCTCACCCCATTTCGTAATTTATTGAAGTTATAGAATTGCTGTACCCATCATAAGTTGATAGTTGAGGGAAAGAAAAGGAAAAAAGAAAACTTTCCTAACTAGACTGACATGAGACAAAAATGTTGGGGCACAGTAACCCAGTAATTTTCCAAACTTCCCCACTTGAATGTTGATGTCTTATCAATAATTTTTCCCTTACTGGGGTTGCTCCAGGCTCGACCCTCTCCCTTTCCTTTATTTTCATGCTAGTAGTTCACTAGGAGAAAAGGAAGAAACAGGATGTTTATAAGTATTTCTTCTCAGGCAAGGCCACTGGCAGTCAGGAATCTTGGTCGAACCAACCAAGGTGAGCTCGAGTGAGGAACTGCAGTGATCCAAATCAGTTGCAACCATGGGAACTCTCTGCACTGATTCGAAGGCACCGCTGCGATATGTAAAGCGGGTGCAGTTTGGAATCATCAGCCCAGATGAAATCGTGAGTGCCCGTAATTTCTGGTGCACATCTCTGAATTACTCTTTTAATTACCAATGTCTTTCTTCGCAGCGGCGAATGTCTGTCACTGAAGGCGGCATTCGATTCCCCGAGGTATATGAAGGAGGTCGACCGAAACTTGGTGGCCTCATGGATCCCAGACAGGGTGTCATTGACAGACTGTCTAGATGCCAGACCTGTGCAGGTATGCAGACTTGGACAGATGAGAGGCTGTAACTCTTAAGGTAGTAAACTCTTAAGCTAATCCTGTTCTAACTCTTTCAGGAAATATGACAGAATGTCCAGGACACTTTGGCCACATTGATTTGGCAAAACCAGTGTTCCACATTGGATTCATCACCAAGACAATGAAGATTCTTCGGTGTGTCTGCATATATTGCTCCAAACTTCTCGTGAGCCCTGTAAGTGAAGTTTTTTGATTACCGAGGTGCAGTTCTCTGAAATATTACTATATTTTTTTGGTAGTTGTGGTAAATGCAACTGCACATTGCAATACCAGTTATTCTCTTAACTCAACACCATACTTTGAATTCACAGAATAGTCCAAAGATCCGAGAGATCATGCAGAAGAGTAAAGGCCAGCCCCGAAAGAGGTTGTCCCATGTGTATGATCTCTGCAAAGGCAAGACCATCTGTGAGGGTGGGGATGAGATGGACCTTGGAAAGGAAGGATTGGATGACCCTTCCATAGGAGGCAAGAAAGGGGGACATGGAGGATGCGGCCGCTACCAGCCGTCCATCCGCCGAAATGGATTGGAACTTACAGCAGAGTGGAAGCATGTGAATGAGGATGCCCAGGAGAAGAAATGCATCCTGAGTGCCGAACGGGTGTGGGATATATTCAAACATATCTCAGAAGAAGAGTGCACCATCTTGGGTATGGATCCTAAGTATGCCCGTCCCGACTGGATGATTGTGACGGTACTTCCGGTGCCACCGCTATGTGTGCGCCCAGCAGTGGTGATGTATGGCTCAGCCAGAAACCAGGATGATTTGACCCACAAGCTTGCTGACATAATTAAAGCCAACAATGATTTGGTGCGGAATGAGCAGGCTGGAGCAGCTGCACACATTATTGCTGAAAATATCAAGATGCTACAATTCCACGTGGCAACTATGGTGGACAATGATATGCCTGGACTTCCCCGGGCCATGCAGAAATCAGGAAGGCCACTGAAAGCTCTGAAAGCGAGGCTGAAGGGGAAAGAGGGAAGGATTCGTGGGAATCTTATGGGAAAGCGAGTAGATTTTTCTGCCCGTACTGTAATCACACCAGATCCAAACCTGAGGATAGACCAGGTCGGCGTGCCCAGGTCAATTGCACAGAACCTCACCTTCCCTGAGATTGTCACACCATTTAATATGGACAAGTGAGTGATGTGATTTTGTGACTCTTGTTCTGAGTAGCGGTTCATGACTGTTGATGTACCACGTGGTACATGTACTGCAGTGAATTTAATTCTCCTCTCTCTAATCAATCAGGATGCAAGAGCTGGTGCGTCGAGGCAACTCACAGTACCCAGGTGCCAAGTACATTATCCGGGACAATGGAGAACGCATTGACCTTCGGTTTCATCCTAAACCATCTGATCTCCACCTGCAATGTGGATACAAAGTAGAGCGTCATATCCGAGATGGGGATTTGGTGATCTTCAATCGACAGCCCACCCTTCACAAAATGTCCATGATGGGGCACAGAGTCAAGGTGTTGCCTTGGTCTACCTTCCGCATGAACCTCAGTGTGACTTCTCCGTACAATGCTGACTTTGATGGCGATGAGATGAACCTTCACGTACCACAGTCCATGGAGACCAGGGCTGAAGTAGAGAACCTTCACATCACCACCCGGCAGATCATCACCCCGCAGGCAAACAAGCCTGTCATGGGTATTGTGCAAGACACACTGACAGCTGTGAGGAAGATGACCAAAAGAGATGTGTTTCTGGAGAAGGAGCAAATGATGAACCTGCTAATGCATTTGCCCATATGGGATGGGAAGATGCCACAGCCTGCTATCCTCAAACCTAAACCTCTTTGGACCGGGAAGCAGCTCTTCTCGCTAATTATCCCAGGAAATGTCAACATGATTCGTACGCATTCCACACATCCTGATGATGAAGATGATGGTCCGTACAAGTGGATCTCCCCTGGTGACACCAAGGTGGGTTTGAATTCGTAATGAATTGGAAAGTTGGAATGGGATGATCGCAAAAGGTTTAAATCAAAATTTCGAAAGTTCCCTCCATTTTATGCTTGTGCATCTTCTTTTAGGTAATGGTGGAACATGGTGATCTGGTCATGGGAATCTTATGCAAGAAAACTCTTGGTACGTCAGCTGGATCTCTTCTCCATATTTGCATTGTGGAATTGGGTCATGAGGTGTGTGGACAGTTTTATGGCAACATCCAGACAGTGGTGAACAACTGGCTGTTGCTTGAGGGTCACTCCATCGGCATTGGTGACACAATTGCCGATCCCAACACATACCTGGAGATCCAGAAGACCATCAAGAAGGCCAAGGAAGACGTGATAGAGGTTATTCAGAAGGCTCACAACATGGAACTGGAGCCAACTCCTGGTAACACCCTCAGGCAGACCTTTGAAAATCAGGTGAACCGTATCTTGAACGATGCTCGAGACAAGACAGGAGGATCAGCCAAGAAGTCCCTGACTGAGTACAACAACTTGAAAGCCATGGTGGTGTCGGGGTCAAAAGGATCGAACATCAACATCTCCCAGGTACATTGACTATCATTTAAAATGTTTACACTCCTGTTACAATGCTGATTAACTGAGCCTGTGATTAATGAGCTACTTGCTTTCACAGGTCATTGCTTGTGTGGGGCAGCAGAACGTTGAAGGAAAGCGTATACCATTCGGGTTCCGCAAGCGAACCCTGCCCCATTTCATCAAGGATGACTACGGCCCTGAGTCACGTGGTTTCGTTGAAAACTCTTATCTGGCCGGTCTGACCCCATCGGAATTCTTCTTTCATGCTATGGGAGGTCGAGAGGGTCTGATTGATACAGCTGTGAAAACTGCTGAGACTGGTTAGTTTGCATTTCGACATTTATGACCTTAATGTTGCTTGTGGCATGTTCGAACAATTCAGTCATATTTACATTTTATCATGACATCCTGCAGTATTAATTAATTGGAGATAATGAACAGGTCGATACATAGGTGTGTGAAATGCCTGGTTTGTAAAACTATTGATCCTTTCAGGCTACATCCAGCGTCGTTTGATCAAGGCTATGGAGTCGGTGATGGTGCATTATGATGGAACCGTGCGTAATTCTGTGGGCCAGTTGATCCAGCTGAGATACGGTGAGGATGGTTTGGCCGGAGAGGACGTGGAATTCCAGACTCTTCCAACTATCAAGCTTTCTAATCATGCCTTTGAGAAGAAGTTTAAGTTCGACCCAACCAATGAGCGATACTTGCGCAGAGTGTTCAATGAAGAAGTGATGAAGGAAGTAATGGGTAGCGGAGAGGTGATATCAGGGATAGAGAAGGAATGGGAGCAGCTGACCCGGGACAGAGATGTTCTCAGGACCATCTTCCCAACCGGGGAAAACAAAGTGGTGCTTCCTTGCAACCTGCAGCGAATGATCTGGAATGTGCAGAAAATCTTCCACATAGACAAACGAGCTCCAACGGATTTGAGCCCACTGCGAGTAATCCAGGGAGTCCAGGAGCTGATGCGCAAATGCGTTATTGTGGCTGGAGACGACCGACTCAGCAAGCAGGCCAATGACAATGCAACCCTGCTGTTCCAGTGCCTGGTTCGATCTACCCTGTGTACCAGGAGAGTAGCAGAAGAGTTTCGGCTGAGCTCAGAAGCATTTGAATGGCTGATTGGAGAGGTTGAGACGCGTTTCCAACAGGCACAAGTACAGCCTGGAGAGATGGTCGGAGCATTGGCGGCCCAGTCCCTCGGAGAGCCTGCCACACAGATGACCCTGAACACTTTCCATTTTGCTGGAGTCTCGTCCAAGAACGTGACCCTGGGAGTGCCCCGTCTGAAGGAAATCATCAATATTAGCAAGAAGCCCAAGGCTCCTTCTCTTACTGTGTTTCTTACTGGAGCAGCTGCTAGAGATGCTGAGAAAGCTAAAAATGTACTGTGCCGTCTAGAACACACCACACTGAGAAAGGTAAAACTGCCCTCTTTTGCCTAAACCAGAAGTTTTCATGGTATTTTTACAATTTGGAAATTATTGCATTTGGCTTCCAACTTGGTGGGTTTATTTCAAATATTCTGAAATGTGACAAGATATTGTTACACTATAGGAGACTGTAGCCTACTCATTATGCACAGGGTTAAGTAGTCAGCTATTTCTTGTGATCAGTTAAATGTGGAATACGATGCTACATGCTAAATTAGGATTATAAATGATCAGATATATTTATAAGTGATAGTTTTATCAAGAGCAGAACAATGAGGGGGTGATGATGCCTTAGTCCGGACCTTTGATAGTAATGAAAAGGACTTGGTGCCTGACCCTCATTTACCGAACTGCAATATTTCCTATGAAGCATAAGAATCCTCTAAGTTTTGCATTTTTTTATTAGGTTACTGCAAACACAGCTATCTACTATGACCCTGACCCGCAAAACACAGTGATAGCAGAGGACCAGGAGTTTGTGAATGTCTATTACGAGATGCCTGACTTTGATCCAACTCGCATCTCTCCATGGCTACTTCGCATAGAACTGGACAGAAAGAGGATGACAGGTTTGTAGTGTGCACGGTTGTTACAGTATTTGCCAAAACTTGTCAATTCATCAGATACGCAATGCAAATTTGGTCAGTGATTAATATATAAAAATTATGATAAATCATGCAAGAGCTGATTTCAAAACTTAGACTTGTTATGTGGATATTAGGAGTGACAATCCATTGTTGTGATTTTCAGATAAGAAATTAACTATGGAGCAGATTGCGGAGAAGATTAACGCTGGCTTTGGTGATGATTTGAACTGCATCTTCAATGATGACAACGCAGAAAAACTTGTCCTACGTATTAGAATCATGAACTCTGATGAGAGCAAGTTCCAGGATGAAGAAGAGCAGGTGGATAAGATGGAAGATGACATGTTCCTGAGGTGCATTGAAGCCAACATGCTCTCAGACATGACATTACAGGTCAGTGCTTGAATTTTTTAGGAAACTTATTTTATGAAGCGTGAATAGTTCGCTAATGATATATCTTGTGCAGGGCATTGAGGCTATAAGCAAGGTATACATGCACTTGCCCCAGACGGACTCAAAGAAACGCATCATTGTGACAGACACAGGAGAGTACAAAGCCATACCCGAATGGCTTCTGGAGACAGACGGGACCAGCCTTATGAAGGTGTTGAGTGAGAGGGACGTCGATCCTGTAAGGACATACTCTAATGACATTTGTGAAATTTTTTCAGTAAGTATATTGTACTGCTTCTGTACAGTAGTTACAGTCCACTAACTATGTCTATGTCACTACAGGTTTTGGGTATAGAGGCTGTGCGTAAGTCAGTTGAGAAAGAGATGAACATGGTTCTGAACTTTTATGGCCTTTACGTGAACTACCGTCACTTGGCCTTGCTATGCGACGTAATGACTGCAAAAGGTCACTTGATGGCCATCACTCGCCATGGGATCAATCGTCAGGACACTGGGGCTCTTATGAGGTGTTCCTTTGAGGAAACTGTGGATGTCTTGATGGATGCAGCTGCCCATGCTGAACAGGATCCAATGAGAGGAGTATCCGAGAACATTATAATGGGACAGCTGCCAAGAATGGGCACAGGTGTGTATTGTTTTTCACCTCCATTTCAAACCATGTGTAGTGTCTGTCTCAAAACTTGTGTATGATTTAATTGTTCTCAGGTGCCTTTGACCTGTTGCTGGACTCCAGCAAGTGCAAGCATGGAATTGAGATACCAGTGAACCTTGGAGCCGGGGTAATGTCTGGACCTGGGATGTTCTTTGGAAGTGCAGCCACACCATCAAGTGGCATGAGCCCGCAAATGACACCTTGGAACCAGAGTAACACCCCAGCATACGGCAATGTGTGGTCACCATCCAGCTTGGGCAGTGGAATGACTCCAGGAGGGCCTGGCTTTTCTCCATCTGGTGCCAGTGATGCATCTGGCCTCTCTCCAGGGTATTCTCCAGGATGGTCTCCACAGCCTGGCAGCCCCAGCTCTCCAGGACCGTCTATGTCGCCATACATCCCATCGCCAGCTGGAGCGATGTCACCATCATACAGCCCATCGTCTCCTGCATATGCACCAACTTCTCCCAGCCTCACACCAGGATCGCCAAACTACTCTCCAGCCAGCCCGTCATACAGCCCCACATCGCCTTCGTACAGTCCCACGTCACCGTCATACTCACCAACCAGCCCATCGTACAGTCCGACCTCTCCATCATACTCTCCTACGTCACCATCATACAGCCCCAGCTCACCATCATATTCTCCAACAAGCCCGTCTTATTCACCAACAAGTCCATCTTATTCACCTACAAGCCCTTCATATTCACCAAGCTCCCCATCGTACTCTCCAACCAGCCCATCATACAGCCCTGCGTCACCGTCATACACGCCATCATCACCACAATATTCACCAGCAAGCCCTTCATATGCCCCGACGTCACCGTCATATTCTCCAACGTCACCATCATACTCACCAACAAGCCCTTCGTATGCTCCGTCTTCTCCACAGTACTCTCCGGCGTCCCCATCTTATTCACCATCATCACCAAAGTACTCCCCGACAAGCCCTTCGTATTCACCCACAAGCCCGTCATATTCGCCAGGCTCCCCACAGTACACCCCAGCATCTCCCAAGTACTCCCCGACCTCCCCGACTTACTCTCCTACCTCTCCATCCTACTCGCCATCTTCACCGAAGTACTCTCCAGCATCACCCAAGTACTCCCCAACCTCCCCAACTTACTCCCCATGTTCTCCAACCTATTCCCCATCATCACCCAACTACTCTCCCACATCACCGACATACTCCCCCGCCTCTCCGAAGTACTCCCCAACATCACCTACGTACTCTCCCACAACGGTCCAGGGGTACTCTCCAACCTCACCAACCTACTCCCCCTCCTCTCCTGCATACCAGTCAGAGGAAGAGGAAGACGACCATGACGACTCCAGGAGAAGGCGAAAGGGCCAGAAACGTTAAGAATATGCACTTACAAGACAACCTGTGTCCATTTGTAAATATGTGTTGGGTACATGGTATGCAAAGTGTGTGTATATTCATGGGAGCAAAGTTGCAAGTTTTTCTTTTTGTATTGCTATCAATTAATGAGTTTCAACCCCCAAGTTCAGCAGTGGGTTACGGCGGTCCCAAGGAGAAACACCCTATCTCTCTCCCAAAATTAGTAAGGGTTGCGTGCATTCCCTGCACTAATCCCCCCTTGCCCAGGGAGGATTAGTGCAGGGAATGCACCTTCACTCCTATTCGGTGTGTAGATAGGGTGTTTCTCCTTGTGACTGCAGATTATGGATGTGGAGCATCCAGAGTGAAATGTTATTTAAGTGATGAGATAAAAAGGATGTATGTATCACAACCCAATGTGGTGGTGAAAATGCTAAAAAAATAAATATAAGACAAAGTTCCAACCCGCATTTTATTTGGCTACATTCCATTTACAATCTCCCATGACCCCAAGAGTTATGCCGGTGGTAGGTGAAGCTAATAAACCTAGCTCTCAGCCCATTTATGGCTATTACGAGCAGGTGACGGGTGTTGGCCAGGTGCGCTGAGTCAACCAGGTGATGCCCATTCACCCTGACGCAACCAGTGGCTCAGCAGCTGCTCAACAAGCCGCTTATTTCCCTAATAGCTGTCCCATTTGGAAGTCCATGAGAGAAAAAAAGGAACGGCTACTTTTGTAAGCTGCTTTTAAATGCCGTGAAACCGCTGTGGTTGATCCGACCCTCTTTTGGAAGAGAACCCTTCTTTGCTCCTGCGGGATAATATAATACTAGGCCTGGAATCAAGCGAGGGAGCAAAGGTCCCTTTGCTGCAGCGGCTGGCTCCCGTTTTTCGTAGCTAGGAAGAAGGGGAGGGGGCGGGTTTGGCAGCAGCTGCTAAGGGTCGGTCCGTCGCCGTTTCCGTCCGCCCCGTCCTTGGCGTTCCATCCCATACAGTGGTGGGGAGAGAGAGAGAGATACAGAAGCAGTGTCCAGTCGGAATTTGGAACAATAAGGATGGCCTCGTCGTCGTCGTCCAGGAAGAAGCAGGACGAGAAGCACCTGAGGACGCTTAGAGAACTGGCTTCGTCCGTGGCACAGAACAAGCAGTGCTTCGATTGCCACCAGAGGGGACCCACCTATGTCAACATGACCATTGGGTCGTTTGTCTGCACCTCTTGTTCTGGAATACTGTGAGTATTGGATGGCAGGGTGGGTATAAGATGTGGTGAAAAGCAGGTGTGGTTGGCCTTTGAAAAGTATGGCACAAGGTGCTGCAGTACCCAGCGATAGAAATGTGTCATGTGTTGGTCACTCTATGTACTGAGCTTCTCGTAAAGATGCGCCTCGGCTGTATCGTTGGCTATGCTACCAAGCTACACAATTGTAATTGTAAAAATTATGTCACAAGGTGCTGCAGGCGATAGAAATATGTCAAATGTCAGTCACCCTGTGTGCAGTAGAACCTCGATTATCGGCTCCTCGCTTTACCCGACCGTCCCGATCCAGCTCCTCGGTTTACCCAACCGTCCCTATGCGGCTATAAATGTTTTCTCACAAAATACGGAAATGTACTACGTATTTGTATGTTTTGCCTTAATTAAATTGTAAATACAGTACAGTACAGTGTGTATGTAAAAGATAATATTTCACTATTTCTTAGAAAAGCATGACATTGTACATTATTTCAAGCGTTGATATGGTTTTTATTGTGGTTCATTAAAGTTTCCTTTTTTCATCGGATTATCCAACCTTTTTTGTTATCTGACCATGCTCAGATCCCGTGGGTGATGGATAATTGGGGTTCTACTGTCATTGTAAAATTTATGGCACAAGGTGTTGCAGTACCGGACGATAGAAATATGTCAAATGTCGTCCACCCTGTGTAGTGAGTTTCTGAGAAACGTGGCCCTCAGCTGTATTGTGCCAGTCTACAAAATTGTAACTACAAGCTGGGCGTAAACTATGAAACCACGATGTTGGGCATAAAAGTTGAAGGAATGGATTTTGACGCAGTGCTCAGTGTCAGTAAGATTTGCCGTTACATTGCCTAGTTTGCATCGGTTTGCGTCTTGCCAAAGTAAGAATAGGTAGCCTCTGAGATGGGGAAAGTGTGGCACTATCAGAAATATTGCACATTGTGCTGTCTGTGGTATTCTAATGGAGCTTTGAGTGAAGCTGGACATTGGAATTGCAGCTTTTTTGACAGCGTGCTAGTTGAATCCAGACCCTTATCAGTAGAAATTTATCAAATTTTATTAAGTGTGTACCTCCATACTGATGCATTGTGCTGAACGCACGCCCCATGACTTGCAATCAAGGAGCAGTATGACTCAGGAATGGGTGTGAAATTTACACTGATACTGCTAAGCTAAATTTTTATCACAGAGCATGTATGTATAGGCTTAGCTGCTTTGCATCACAATGGAATATCTGTAGAGTACTTAACAGGACATGCCAATCGTTGTCATCTCTGTCCCATGTGGATTTTGGACAATGAGAGCAATTCAGTTGCAGAACTTTATAGGAGCTTAGAAGAGGCTGTTTGTATGCTACATGCAGCTGAGCTCATTGGGAGATATCTCCAAATACATATCTTGTCACATTTGTAAGAGAATGATTTTCACCAAGTTTCGTCACTTGCTATGAACTTATCTGAAGTAATTATAAATTTTTGATGACATCTGAGGGCCTAAGAATAAATCAAAGTGAATATTAGCCACCCACAGTTTGGTTTCTCATCCGCACTCTCTTAATTGCAGCATATTTTACTATTGACCTTTGTGAAGACATCTATGTTTCAAGGCTACTGGTCGAGATGATCAGACGGTAAAATATGGCTTTTCGTGTCTAGCTAAGCAGTATAGTGTCTGAAATTAGTCAAACTCAGACAGTCTAATTAATACATGGAAACCTTATCTCTCACACACAGGGGTAATGACTTTCTGTAGTCAGGGTCATGCTACGGGGTGGAAGGATTGCTGGTTGCAAAAGTCAAAGGGCCAGTTTCTTGCCCTTTACTAGTATAGCATGTTTACTATTTTTCATTGTATTGCCAATATATGCTACGGCTACACTCCTGTTTGCAAGTGTGACACTAATGGTCGGATCATGAACTGTTTTGACTTTTGCTTTGTGATTGATTTATGCCAGACTTTTTGTAACACTTTTAAGTGTCAGATTTTGTCGATATATGTAGCAGGCATAGTTATATTTGGTGCCTTCTGGACTAGCACTGCATTTAGATACGTCCGGCAACGGACATCTTCAAGAATATAATTTTAATGATGAAACACTCTTGTTAGTGCAATCAACATTCCTACAGGGTATGTGTAAAAACTTTTTCCTTTGGAAGGTCGAGTTCTTGTAGTCACTATGAGGTGAATGAGTCACAGTGTTTTATAGCTCTTGGATTGTTGTAAATTGTTTTTATGGATTTTTATATTGCAAACATAATAATTATGTTGCTGCATTTAAGCCTCCAAGTTTGTAATAATGATGTTATTAGGACATAAAATAGGGAATGCAAACTTTACTCATTCAGGAGCCCTAATGAACGAATGAACACAAAAAACTGCCTTAAATACTGTTGTGCTGTTAGAAGTGTGGGAAATGCTATCTCCCTAACAATTAAAGAATTGCCATGTTTTACAAGTCATGTAAAACTCCACACGCTATAGTGCACTCTGTGTGTCACTGGGGAGAGAAGTACGTTTATGTAGGTTAGGGTCATTAGCTGAGGCGAAGAGTGTCTTGAGTCCTTGAGTTGCGGAGATCCTTTGCAGATTTACCAAGGCCAATAGATAGTGCAGCCAATTTTTTTTTTGCTCTTTGTAAGGTACAACTAGCATGTGTAATATGTCACGAAAGAAGGAGAGAAAATTTACATAATCAGTTTTATGAGCTGTTACTTAATTGCGTTTAAGACCAAGTCAGTTATTATTTTGTGAATGTAAGTTTCAAGTGAGTGGCAATTTTGGCTCTCTTATTATATCCTTGGGAAAAGTGGCATCTGTAGAAGAAGGTTGCTTTCTGTCATGTAATTTTATTTCACATGTAGACTAGTATACTACAGAAAGGAAAGTAACTCCATGACATTATACATTACACCCACACATGCAGCCCTTTTTATTGGGATGATAATTGTTATGAACTTTGTACATTTGACACTCCATAAAAACTCTCACAAGATTACTAATACATATGGTTCTGAAATGTGCCTGTGCTTGGGGTTTCATTTTTCACTGAAACTGGATGTGTATGAACTATGTAAAAATAAACTTTTAGAATGCTAAGGGCTGTTACTCATATTGAAATATGAGGCATGTGGATGTTTTAGCAAGTGGCTTATTGATCAGAAATGGTCACTTGCATTAATGGAAAAAATGAATAATATATTGATTGCATTGAAGAAATCCTTGACAGATTTCACAGCTGCTACGGGAAGTGCTTTTGTTGCCGCAGTTGACTAGTGCAAGGATATGTGATGATCACAAGTGGTTGAATGCCTCGCAAGATTTTCTCTCTCCTCCCTCTCTCATAGAATGATAAATATGAATACTTGCGTAAGACTTTGCATGCATATCAAATCGGTGTCCCATTTCATTATACTCTAACCACTTTCAGTTACAAGTAGCCAGTGATGATAAGCATTGCCTTGAATTGTGAAGGCAGGCTGGAAATACCCTTAGAAGGTGGTGGCAGTGATTAGGTGCAGTCTTATTGATTGCACAATTTTGTCAACAGGAAGTCCGGCAGACTTGAAGCCACCAGACGTTATGCTTCTCAGAAGCGTTGTTATCATCAGTGGCTTCACGCGTCGTCGCAGTGACGTCCATTACGTACATACTATTGCTTTAATTTCTTGAAATTCTCTAAGGCATTAATCTGATGTTGCATAATTTTATGTGCAGGCAATGAGTTTTACAAATATTTCCTCCATTGCTGCAGAGTTGCAAAACTGGATGTGATAATCAAGTAGGGATGTGGTGGGTAACATGTACTATATCTCAAGGAAACACCTTTACTGTTTGAGTGATCCTCATTCCAATACATGCAGATTTTAAAACAGAATCAGTGCTGAGGAAGCACATAACTAAACTGTTGCTATCTGCTGGCTCAGACTAATGTGCCAGTTTATTGGCATTTGCAGTAAAGGCATTGAACCTATTACAGTGGAACCTGCACAAGGTATTATGTGAATGACCCAGTGCATGCAAAGAAGAGGAATACAGTACTGTTCTGTGGTGGCAAATCAATACTATGGAAGACTAATAGTGTGACTGATAATATCAGTGCAGCTCTAGACCCATAGGTAACTGTGGGTATCCCTGGTCGTTTACTAGTAGTGGTAGCTTTAATTTGTTTCAGTTTGTCCTCTTTTTAAATGCAGATTATGGATCTCAGTAGGGGGTGACAGGGAATCAATAACACAGCATGAACTTCCTGTACTCAGAAGTTTTGTTATATACTGTTGTGGTACAGCGTGGTATATGAGACATTATGTAATCATTACATACTGGATCTAAATTGTTAAAGAGATGCATAACATTCCCAGCACATCCTAAATATTTTCATGGGTAATGTTCGCCAAGTGGTTACACATTTTTATTACCATTGATTACACAGTGTGACGAACTCTGTAGTAGTTTCGCCAGTATGCTTGGTAGTTCTGAGCATTTCACAAGCAGCTGGAGAACTCTTTTAGTTTGAGAATAGGTGTACAATTTTTTCTCATCCATTTCCATGTTCTGTGTGCTTTCCTTTTTTTGCTTGGAAGATGTACGTCTCTGACTGCAGTGTTGCGTGGTACTGATGTACTTTTGCAATTGCCTTATTTAAACCCAATATGTAGCAGCTCTAAGGCCATTAGGTGAACTCGAGATGGTCTTTTATCAATTTTGATAAGGTCCAATAATTTTTCCTTAACAAGGACATGAACCAAGTTGTAGCAATTTGCTAGTCTCCAAATGCAGTTCACATATTAGTGGAATACACATACTGTATAGAACTAAAGTCGGCTCGTAAGATATAAATGTAAATCGTGTAGGCTGTCACAAGTCAGCTCCACTTCAGAGGGTTTCCAGTGACTTTGTGAGATCCAGTGTACAGGTACTGTAAACAGCCCCATTTTCACAAGTGGATGCAATGTCCAATTGAAAAGGCACTGAAGTTGACTTTATGTACAGTACACTCCTCATGGCTGGGTGAACTTCAGTGGGAGCATCTTTGCCCTTGGCACCACTCCTGATCTTTGTTATCTCTCTCCTCAGGGTCAATATTTGTTTGCAAATATTTGGAGATGTAGCAGAGTAGTAGTGAAATTGCGTTTAACTGACCCCACAACCTAATTGGGTTCTCGTGTTCTTTTCATTTTAGCCGAGGCCTCAGTACACCCCATCGAGTCAAATCCATTTCTATGGCCAGCTTCACTCCAGAAGAGATTGAAACCATACGATCCCGTGGAAATGAGGTCAGTTTTGGTTTGGCATCTGAGAGCGAAAGTGGAGATCATGGTTAATCTATGCCATTATTTTTTCAAGTGTAACAATCTGCATGAGTGGGAGCTAATTAGGAACTGATCTTTTCTAGTACTGCAAACGAGTATGGTTGGGGAACTATGATGGGAAAGTGAACCTAGAGGCAGACGCGAAGGATGAGCAGCATATCCGGGACTTTATGGTGATGAAGTATGAGAAGAAGAGGTATGCGTTTATGAATAAGGGATTGGAGTTGCAGTATCCCTGTTCATTAGCAACTTAGATCCAGTTAGAGTTTTCTGTTCTTTGTGGGTCAAATGGGCTTGTGGGAGGAAGAAGGGAGAGAGTTGATGGGAAGTAAGGAAGTACTCACCTACTCCATTCACACAATTAGTGGATTTTTTTGGGGTCAGCATTGAAATTGTTATGCCAGGTTAGTGTATGCAAAACCAGCTTTTAATGTAGTTCCCATTATTATGCAGGCTGCATGTACTGAAGTGAGTGTAACAGTTTCTTGCGAGCCATTTGTCGTGTGTTATGCTTTATCACTTGCCTGCAGGTAATTTATGGCATAATATTGTTGTGGGTTTATGGTGCAAGAAAAAGTTGAATTAATTTGAATCATAATTGTTATTCTACAACTGGCCACAGCGATAAGTTACTAAACCCTGTACTGCGTACAACGTTAAGACAAGCTGCGATAAGGCATTACGATAGTTGTTATTTACAAGTTGTGGCACATTTGTTATTCAGTTTTTTGATAAGGTTGAAGAGCACTTACCTTGAAATTTGTTTATGTACTGCATTCCTGCATATGCAGAGTGCCATTTGATACTGAACATTACAAGTGGGAATGTGATATCGGACTGGATGAATGCTGCCAGTGTTGCAGTGCTAGGCAGGATGCAAAGGGGAAATGGTGATATTGAACAAAGGTAAATGGGGATGGAATTGGCATCAGTGTTGCAGCTGAGTGGGTGGGAATATGGGTCACAAGCTTTGTAGGGGGTGGATCCTGTCTATTTCCAATTCAGTGCAGTATCAAGCCCCACTTGCACTAGGAGGAGATCATGGATTTTTTTGGGAGCTCCAGTTCTGAGGAATCGGATGAGTTATGATTAGCCCACCGCAGAAGACCACACTAAATTTGTGAATAATTTTTGAACTGTTTCTGATTCAGATACTACGTGGACCCTGCAGTAGCAATGAGGAATGTGACCCTATCCCAGTCACAGGTGTCAACCCCTGGCCAGTCACAGTCATCCCAGGCGAGCAGTGCTGCCTCAACACCTGACAGCAAACCCATTGGAAGCATAATAGCGCCAGTATGTCGTCTTGAACTTGCACAAGAGCATTAGTAATGTCAATTGAGATGTATAAAAAGTGTTAAATGCTGTTAAATGTTAAATTGATATGTATTAGTGGCATATACTGTACTGTACTTAACTGCTTTATTATTGAACTTTTTAGCCTGGAAGCAGGGGAGCTAGCATCCAGTCTCCAGCTGGTGGAGTGAAGACTATGGACCTTTTGGCAGAGTTGGGTAGCAGTGGGGGAGACCCATTTGGTTCTACGCCCACCTCGGGTGGCAATGCTGCACAGCCATCCTTTGCCAATTTTGATAACAATCCTGTGTTCCACAGTGAGTTCAGCTTTCTCAAATATTGTAGTGGGACTTGAGAGAATGTTTTTAAAGATAAGGCAAGAACAGACCGAGCCGACTTGTGGTATTTTAGGGGAGAAACTGTTGTCGAAGCTGTTACAAGCAGTGTTGCACATTATGAGAATGTTTTAGGATGTTAGTGCTACTCATAGTGTCATTGCTATGGGTGGCGGAATTGTTTTGGGTGGGATCATATACGAGGGTCGTCCAATAAGTTCTGAGCCTGATGTTGAAAGACATGTTTGATGGTCAAAATTTTATTAAGACTCTTCGACGTAGTCACCTTGAACCAGGATGCATTTGTCCCACCGGTGCTCCAACCTCTGTATTCCGTGTAAAAAAAAATCTTCCTCGACCCCACCCAACCACTCATACATTGCACTTATCACCTCATTGTCACTGGAGAAGTGCATCCCACGGAGGTTTCAGGAGAATAATGATGGAGCCAGGTCTCATCTTGTGTTACGTAACGAGCCAAAAAGTGTCCCGGTCCCACCGATACTCCTCCAATGGCGCCTGTGAATGTGTCACACGGATCCACTTCTGATCAGGCGTCAAGTCGCGGGTTACCCATCTGGCCGACAGCTTGTGCATCCCCAATATGTCTGTTAGGATTGAATTCATAGTACCTCGCGAGATGGCCATCGCCGTGGCTATCTCCCTGAGGTGAGTCGGCCATCTGCCATGACCATGTCATGGATGCGGTTGGCGTTCTCCGCAGTGGTTGGCGTTGCTGGGCAGCCCGAGCGGGGGTCATCTTCCACACTCTCCCGGCCCATCTTGAAATCCCGTGCCCACCTTCTGACAGTGGCATATGAAGGAGCTTCGTCAAACAGTATTTCCCTCATGTCCTCGTGAATCTTCTGAGGGGTCATCCCCTTTTTCTGGAAGTATTTGATCACCGCTCGCAGCTCGATTTTGTCAATGTCGGAGACTAATCCGCACTTTCACGCCTGCAAGTGCCAGTATCCTGATAGAATGATGCAATCGGGGTGAAGTTTGGGGGTTGTTTCTCTAATGAGTGTCACTACCTTCAGGTGGAAGGACATCATTATCAGCCCACGCCATCTACCTTAGGCTCAGAACTTATTGGACGACCCTCGTACACTACCTGACAATTCTCACGTGCCCCTGGTGCTTCTCCTGCTGGTGCACATGTTTAAAATGATTACAGGAGTGTCCAGGGTCCCAGTCAGGTGACACACGAGATTTATCAGGTGGTGTACCTTTCGTATTGATGGGCACGAAGGTCTGCGACAAATCCTGCGGAGGCCGCGCTATCCGTGTTACGGGGCCAGCCTTGGGGACTTCTACCCAGCGATTTGAAAAGCTACCATTGTGTTTGTTATATGAAAGGTTATATGCATGGATACAAGACTAGTCTTATTTCTGTACCTAGCTTATTTCTGCACGCTGCACCTACATAACCCATAATCCTAACCTTCCTTCCGTGCGCCCTATCTTCAGCAGATACACGCCTAGGAGAGTAGGTAAAAGTATGGGGTCTCCCGTTACGAATTCGTAGACAATAAGTGCATAATTTTGTCATTTATCTCCAACACTATGATAGCGGAATAGCATGAGTTGCTACTGAGCTATAGCAGGCCATGTAATAAGACATGCAATAAGACTCGTCTTATTCTTACATGCATAATAATAATAAATAATAATAATAATAATCCGGGTAGTGCTTGACCTCATCTGATGTATATAGCACGGACCTTTATTTTATACTCATACATACATCGGAACTTTTATACGTAATGCCCGGGCCCACGGGCAGGATGACAAGAGGGGATGTGCAAGGTGCAGTGCAATGTCTTTATGTGGCCATTTTTAGTGAACTCCCCCGGGTGGTTTAGTCTGTAGGAAATACCACCCGAGACGAAGCCAGAGGTGACCCAATGAACTCTGCACGAGATGAAGGGGGTGTCCCCGGGCTGGGGTCGAACCCGGGACCTTAACATCCGTGGGCGCGTGCGTTACCGCAGCACCACTCCGCCTCCCCACTTACATGCATAATAACCAACACAGCGGCCACTTTTCAAATCGCCAGGTAAAAGTCGCCAAGCCATGTAGACCAGCCCCGTAATATGGATTGCGCGGCCCCACTGGATAAGTTGCGGCCCTTGGGCCCTCCCTTCCATATTGAGCAGGTTGAACTTGTCCTATTCCTCAATGTGATGCTTTTGAATTCAGAAACTTAGCCAGTAGTTGATTGCATAGTGCTTGAGCATGCATGTACATCATGACAGTGTTTTGACAGATCACATTCTTTTGTCTCAATTTGCAATGAGCCTGTGTCTGTGAGACCTAACATCCTGACATGACTGACATTTGCAGTGACCTAACACTGTGGCTCCCTTCCTGAGGGTGTTGAAAAGATGTCAATCCCATCCCACCATTTTGCAGAGGGTGCGCTGGCACCATCCAAGCCAAGGTTGTCATCCATTCCCCGTCCGCATCCACACCAGCAGCCCCCAAGGGCCACCCCTCTCTTGTCACCTGGGGTGCGCTATGGCTACCTCAACTGGATCACCTTCACACCCCCACAGCCCAGTCTCCCACCACCACCACCACCACCCCGTCCCACGACCACTCCCGACCTGATTCGCCAGCTGCCTCACACTGCCCTTAACAATGACGAGCCAGTAGCAGAACCCCCTGTTAACATATCAACCAACCCATTTCTGAGACCTGACCCGGACAATATTAACCCGCACGAAGTCCGAGGTGACCTAAACCCATTTTCAGGCATGAGTAGCGCCAACCACCAATCCGCTGCCAGAAATGCCACTGCCGCCAGCAATGCCGCTCTGCATAACAGCTCGCACCCTTCTTCCTCTTCGGCCACCTCGCTGACCAGGTCGCCCCAGAGCCCACCCCTGGGCACCACTGCCCTCACCTCCCCCACTCCCCAAGTGGCCTCCCCACCGTCGGAGGACAGGTACGCTGCTCTAAAGGACCTGGACAGCCTGTTCAAGACTCAGACCACCGACAACAATTTGTGGCAAGCTCCTGCAGGTCAGTCCACCAATTTACATGCCTCCAAGCATATTAGGATTGTGAGCATCAATTTCAGATAGATGCTATGTGGCATGGAAGACCCTTATGCTCCCAAAAATTTTCATATGTTGCTAGAATTTAACCAGTAATTACATGTCTGCATAATACAGAATACTGTCTTCATTCATGCTAATTGCAAATTCAAGTTACCTCTTCCAAATAAAAAATTGAAATCCTGACTTGATACATTCCTAGACAGGTCGTACCCGTCATCACTTCTCTGTTTGTCGCCTTGATTTCTCACTGAAATCTTTTAATGTTCCCTGATTCAGCTCCTGCAGCTAACAACAACAGCACCAACAACAACCTATGGGGCACACCTCCAGTGAGCAACACCCAGACCACCAACAATGGAAGTTGGGGAATGCCAACTGGCAATGGCACGGCAAACCATGGTGGCGCATCGTTTCCTACTGTTTTTGGAAGCCCGCAGTCAGGAGGGGGTGGGACAGGAGTGTGGGGAGGGGCCCCTCAAGGGCAGCAGAACTTCTTTTCAGGAGCACATCAGGCACCACAGAAGCCTGCGTCCGCTGCCTTCTCCAATGCTAACCCTTTCACAGGTGAGTGTGCTTATTCTGACGGTATGAAGTGTATAATGATTGCATGGAAAAGTCGGGTATATTTTGAGATGATTATTTGATGGTCATTATTTTTGTTGGGAATTTGTGGTGAAAGTACCTGTATGTGCGCAAGGGATCCTCTTTGTTGATCTCTTGGGTGTACATATTTCCAATAATTGCTCAAGGTAATAAAGCTTCTAGGTGATGTGTGGACTGGGTAATGTGTGTACGTTGTCTGTCAAGGGTCCATGAAGTATGTTACTTATTTTGAAAACTTTCATGTGCCCCGTTTTGTTTCCCCATCTGACCCCCAACCCCATGTCTCGCACATCCATTCTAGATACTCTCGCTACATTTTTAAGTACCGTTGTTTCTTGACAATATTAAAGTCTGATGTCATGCTCTATGGTCCATTATGATGGCATCACTCCCCTTGCTCTGTCCTGTAACATACTTTCTGGATGACCCGGAATGGCCATATGTCGGAGAGAGTATTTAAGCTGCAATGTTGTTCTTAAGGTTCGATGCACACTTGGTCTGGTGGTGGTGGTGGAAGTGGGGGTGGTGGGGGTCGCATGCCTTCTTCCTTTGTTCAAGTGAACCCATTTGGTGGATTTGGATCTGGTGGTAAGAAACAGCAACTTTTGAGTAAATGTTACTGCCACAAGTGTAGGGCTAGGTTTAAATTAATCCCACATATTTTTTGCAGACCATTTTGGAGGCTCATTTGACCATGGTGTAGGCAGAGTGGCCAATGGGCAGGTGCCCAATGGAGGCGTTCCTGTCTTCCCCACCCAAGCGTCCTCGGCTGGCTCGAGGTGGCCCTCGGCAGCATCTACGCCCATGTCGTCAACAACTTCCAACAACACATCTGGAATATTTCCTGCTAGTCAGTCCATGAACTTCCCCCCAACCAAAGCCTGGCCTGCCACTGCACCTGCTGTGGGGAACCCCTTTCTGGTACGACCTATAGCGTGAATCATGTTCATAGTTTTTCTAGCTGTATCATATGATGGCAAATTGGTACAGTAGTGAAGAAATTGTTAGGTTTTGCCAATTTTAAGAAGTTCTAATCGGATGAAATACCCAGCAAAAACAGTTGATCAAAAGCTTGCAAAATTACATGATTGGACAGGCAAAATTTGGGCAACAGATGGTGTCGTCATTGTTTGCGCATGCACACCAGTGAAAATAATCCATTAGTTATCATATGCATGGAGGTGACTCAAACACAGTATTCCGAAATAATGTGCAAAAAAGATTGGAATTACTGTATTTGATGGAATATAAGACGCACCACGATTTCAGCAGATTATATCCAGGGGAAAAAGTTCTTATTGTATTTTCGCATATAAGATGCAGGGCCATTTTTGTGGGGGGGAAAGTGTGTCTTATAACCCGTCAAATACAGTACTTGTTGCACATATCATACAACAAGTTTTGTGGATTTTTTCCACCAGCATGCTACAGGCATCCTATTGTTCTCATTCCAGTCTGGCGCAAGTATGACTCCTGGAAGCCACTCAAGCAACCCGTTCTTGTAGGGTACTGCCAAGCCCATAAAATGAAAACTAGGTGCCCGACTTACCACCACTCGCAAGGTCTTGCCATTTGCCAGCGCCTTCCACAAAATGCATTCATCCGGTCAATTCCTCCCGGTTCGCATCAAAGTCTCATCGCCCATATTTGTCATCGTCATCAGTTATTATTAATCATTTTCTCTTAATTAACGTCATTGCCTCAAATGCATATGCAGGGTTGACCTGGGGTATTGTCTTCCCCCACGGATCAATCATTGGAAAGACTTAACTCTAGCCAACCATAGCCAGTCCCTGCACCCCCAAAGGATTAACTAGTTTGTTAGTCAGGCTCATGAACTTTCTTCACTTATCATTATTGCTATTAATTATTATTATTATTATTATTATTACCATTTTTTCTGACCTCCCCCCCCCCTACATGCACATTAGTTCAGGTACACTTTTTTATGGTCACATTTGATTAACATATTGTATTTTTGATGAGGGAAATGGATCATTGCTGGAGTTGGAGAAAAAAAATATTGTTGTTGTTGTCATTGATTTCTTCTTTGTTGGGGTGCCGCATAAGATGTTTTATACTTAATTCAGAGGAAGTGAAAAGGGACGTGTGTATTTTTCAGATGGAACTCGTCTCCCATTTTTTTCCCCCCTCACACTTTTTTGGACCGTGTGAATGCTTGTGTTTGTATGTACGTGCGTGTGCAAGCAAGTTGTTGTGGACCGTATGTGCAAATTGCTCCAGCAATGATCCATTTGTTTTGGGGCTTGTTAGTTATATATTTTTCTGTACATTTATGCATGCAAGTTACGAGAGTTGAATATATTTGAGAGAATATTCATTCCAGAAGGCCCCGCCCTTCCCATTCAGTGGTAGGAAGGCACCCTGTAGCAGATTTATCAATTTGTAAATGGCTCGATAGGCCACTATGTAAACGGATTATTGGAAGGGAACGAGTAAATTTCAATTTCCCTGTGGTACTGCGAACAGAAGGGCTGTACATTTTGATCCTAACTGCCATCCATTTTCTCAGTGGAAGCATTTCCTTAACCCATCCATCTTTTACAACCAGTTGTTAGGGCAATGAAAATAAACAGCAAACTCGACGCGAATGCCATTTAGCCCAGATTAGCCGCAGATGTGATTTTACAAAATCACACTTGCACAAAATGATATTTGGAAACTAGAAGGGCAATCACATTAATAAATTAGCTGCTCATGATCACGGGAGCACATGGTGATATTTTCAGGCGCTACGTGATCATGCAATGCCAGTATTTGTTTTAAAGTTGCATAATTTCAATTCGTTTAATGTGATAAAAGTAGTTTATATCGTGGACGTTGATTAGAGAGGTATTTGTGGATTATTTTGTGCCCCAGTATTTAATTTAGTGCCGCCCTTGTAAAAATTGTGAGTTGTAGAGGCTGCTCTGGCATAAACAAAAAAAAAAAAATACTTCAGTGATGTCCTCTGTACAACTTTTCCATCCAAGCAGGGAATATGTTTCTGCACTACAAAATGCTCAACAGCATTACCTTCGCTCCATGTGTATTAGCCACATCTGCAGTTGGGACTTTTTCAAACTGGCATATAGAGGTGTACAGGCATCCAAAAAATGAAAATTTTTGTGATATCAGTGGAAGGAAGAACGGACAAAGGGAAGAAAACAAATTGCGCCTTTGTTTCCCTATAGATCAGTGTTCCTAATGTGGAGAATGTATCCGTTTGATTGTACAAGTCTTTTTGCTGGCCTTAGGAATCATGTTTCCTCCCCTCCCCCCAACCTCTGAAAAACAATATTCATTCTTCTTGGTGTCTTGTAACAATCAACTGGACCCAAATAATAGTTTTGTAGCCCATGCAGTTGCTTTCCATCGAACTTGCCCCCTCCAAAAATTTCCCCCCAACAATAGCCGTGCGTGTGTGGTGGAATGACTACTTTAATCTCGAACCACAGTATGAACATGAACTCTGTACAGTCAACAATTATTTGAGCTATGTACAAACTTATAACTAAAAACAGGATAGAAAATGGGAAGGGGAAAGGGACGAATGGTATTGGCACATTGTTGCATGGTGGTGTGTGAAAAGAGGGGGTTGAAATCACATGTCCACTAAAATGTTCTATTGAAAATTGCAACTTGTCCCTGCGTGACATTTGGCAAGCGACCAGGTGTAGGTGACAAGAACCAGATTTAGAGAATTTCTTTTCTACGTGTATAAAATCACAACCTCATTACTAAAAAAAAAAGGTCACAATTTTTTCCATAAATTCCATTAAATTTTTTTTTGTCACATGTAGAATTTGGGATATGAAACCAGTCACATGACTACATGAAAAAACAGTGGGTGTTCAAAAATAGGGAGGGTAAAGTGGGCGGAAGTCGTCTACCCAATTAATTGCTAGGCAAAACGTTTGTGGCCAACGACTTCTGGAGCATTGCACAGACTAGACAAAAATGACCGAACTTACAAATGAAAAAAAAAATTTACTTTAATCAATCAGGTACCCTATTTTTAAACGATATCCATAAAATAACGACACTGGTTTATACAATTTGACCCGAGTGATTGATATTTGCATCGTGTATATGTACAGGGTGTATCAAACTTCCTGTAAAATCATCCTTCTCCTGTGGCATTGCGACATAACCACACCTTGTCACGAATATTATCTGGTCCGTTTGATATAGTTGATCACCCTGTACTTTCATTAATATATTTTTAACAACTGGGGTACCCAAGCCGAATAATGTAACAACTCAGACTGGTCCTGCAGGGTAACTGATTTGAGACTAGGACTGGTTATGAGTGGGTTCGTCAGCCACATCCACACTCATCCTGGTAGGGGCGGCCCTACTGCTGGAGGAGGATGGAGTGCCAGAGAGCGGAGGAGTCGGAGTCAGTGTGCTTCCACGCCCTCCGCCCCCCGAAGTGGAGTCCACCAGCATTGCCTCCGCCCCTCCTCCGGCTCCAATGGGACCGTTGTTGGGGCTGTGCACAGGCTGGAACAAGCAACTTCCAGGTGAGTCAGCACTTGACATGGAGTCGGGTGTGCCAACCGAGCTGAGAGAGCCGGGGGCTGGACTAGCAGTGGTGGTCGAGGTGGCCTCAAGAGGGTGGGCCATCAGGAGACCTACGGAAGGTGGCCTTTCCAGGGAAGTTCCACCCATGTTGAGGCGCTTTGGGGCTGTCGATCCAAAGAGCGGAAAGTCCAAGCCATCACACTCATACTTGCGCTTCATGGCGCCTCCCAGTGGGCTGGGCCTCATTGTAATGGGGCTCAAGCTGCGTCTGAAAACCATACGTTACAGACTGATATGGATGGATCATGTACGCCAACCAACCTGGTGAAACTCTTCCTTGTAGGGCTTGGCGAGGGACTGGGCGAGAACGGTATGATTCCTCCGCCACTTCGAATGGCCACTTGCACTCCTGGTGAGAACGAGGGTGGCCTAGCTCCTGCACTGTTGGTTGACATTGGTGTACTAGAAGGTGTGCCCAGAGTGCCTCGGGTTGGGGACGGGGAGGCCAGCGGGGATGCATATAGCAGAGACGCAGGTGGGAGACTCAGGTGGAGGGGATCGCTGTAGTTGCGACCCGAGCGGCGTCCTCCGTCCACCGTCTGGGGATGAGGGCGTACAATTCAGCACATTCTGGAGCATCTGAGCCTGTGGAGGAGGTCACTTACCAGAGAGAGATCTTCCCAGGATTGCGACATCTTGAGAGCAGACTGGATCTCGCACTCGTGGGCCACCTCCCTTCCAACCAGATCCATCCCTTCCTCTTGCTTCAGCTGGCTCACTCGACTCGGGATGTATGGTCCAGGAGAGCTCTGCATTGGTTAGTGACGTTATGAATCAACTTATAAAAGGCCATGAAATCGACAGCTGCTTGGGCTAGAAAAATACTCACTCCTCCTGATCTCCCAGGGCTGAAGCTGGCACTGAAGCGCCTGACTCGTGGCTGAAGAAGGCTGCTGAACATCTCAGACGTAGGTGATTCCCTGCTGTTGTACAAAAGCAAAAAAAGTCCTTACACTCGACCAATGAACGCCACAAAATTGTCCGGGAACAACTTGCAATTGCAAATCCACAACTTTTCATGCTCATGTCTCAATGTAACTGGCCTCCAACCAGTCCATTGCACTGAGGGGTTAGTCACTTGATTATAGTGTACGTTGGACTTCACGAACTTTGTGTCAGGACTTCATATGTGACTAAAGCCATGTTTACATGTGAGCGATTTGATCAGCGGCGTTGCAACGATGACATTGCTGAGGAAAAGTAACAATCGTGGTAACAGTATGTTTTCGTCCCAAATGGGTGCCATCGCTGCAACATCTCACACATGTAAATGCGGCTTAACCCCTCACATCGTACGCATGAGGACATACCTCGTAGTGAGTAACATAGCCATTGCAATGAACGAGTTTACGTCTTTATGCCATTGCTAGCATTTGCGTTCAACAAGACAGTCATTACCCATAAATGATTCCAGACTTGGACATGGTGGCAGTGTTGGTAGTGTTGGCCACTGGACAGCTGACCAGCTCGTTGATCATGGGTGCACTGGAGGACCTCTTGAGATGCGAGGAGGCCGACTGACAGGTGACGCCGCTGGACGGCGGAGGGTCCACATCCATCGTACTTTGAAAGGGTAAAGCAAGTAAGGCCTGAAGGGGCCCTGACCTGTCTGCCTGATGCGTCGTCCAACCCAAGTTCAGAGCAGCACCACGTCCTTCTCCATGTGTCAGCGGTGTGGATGGTGCATTGTTGTCACTTTCGCCACTTTGGGTGTGGTGATGGCCCACCAGAGCAGGAGCGGCTGTGCACCACACCCGGTCTACACACCAGACTAGGGGCAGGCCCTGGGCAGATCGGGCAGCAGGCGGGCCAGAGGTACGGAGGACAGGATCGGCGGAGAGAGATGCAAGTACGGTGACTAGCAGTGGCGCTTATTAGAGACGGAGGAGGACCGAGGGAATCAAGCAAGGCTTATACACCCCCCCCAGTAGCCGCTACTCTCTCAAATCGCTATCCGCTATCCGCTATTGGGTTATTAAAACGACCCACGACGCAAAGACAACGACGCTAGTGTGAACCACCGTATACCACAGGTCTGTGCGGATCCAGGCTTGCTGTAATCACGGCTCTTTCTATAGTTGCTGGGTTGTACCCTACTTTTGCGGATCGATTTCAGGCGGGCCCAGTATTTGCGCGGTTAAATCATGCATGAAGATGGATGTTTAGCCTGGGAAAATTGGAGGTGCATAAATTTTGCAAGGAATCAGTTTGTGTATACAGGTACTGCACAAGTCCTCTGTTCAAGGTACAGGGTGTATACTAGATATAATCAAGATATAATAAAGGAAAGTTTGTTTGTTTGTCCATGGGAACGGGGGGGTTGCAATGGAAACAGATCGTGCGAAGAACGGGCTCTTCTGCTAGTTACTTGCGTATTGGGCTGCGGAACCTCATAGGCTGGGTTAGCCCTGCAATGCTCTATAAAGTCATGGAGCATTTTATGGGGCCATTTGAGTGTTAAAACTCTCCACATTTTATTAGCAATGGAATAGGGCAAAGTTCGGCAAAGTTGCTGTTTAGTAGTTTACACATCTATAGTAAGACACAAAATGATTGCATGTCTATTGCCACCAATTTAAAAATTGGCAATATAATTAAGCCTACTTGTTGACATGCTGTTAGGTGATAAATTCACGTACAGGGATAGTGGACCTGGTCCTGTTTCTGATGTTTGATTCTCCCGCTTGGAATTGTTGTCAGATTCAAACTAACTTTTTGCTACTTTAATTTTTAAACGCAGATTTTATATTTCATAGGCAGTACTGTATTATAAAATGAGATTAAACCATAATTGGTCACAAATAATAGTATTGGCTCCTCTCTTTTTCTGGCGCCGCGCCGGTGCCAGTGGCGCCAGAAAATCCTTGTTGAAAAATGGCGGCTTCACCGTTTGTTTGTTGTTGTCTTCGTCATGTATGTTTTGTTGTTGGCCCGTCTCCCTTGGAAACAGAGGAGGAGACACGCCTCGGTGTCTGCGGGGGTCGTCTCTCCAACGCAGCTCACCAGACCAGCGGACTCCAGTGGAAGCCAGCCCGGAGAGGTCTTCTCCAGCAGAGCATGATCACACCGGACAAGCTGTTCGAACGACGAATGTTTTAGCGAGGCTTCTCCAGCCCCATTGGTAATAAGGGCTTGATTGCACTTAATTATTATGACTGGCATTTCATTGAGTAAACATTTATTAAAAGTGTGTGTGAAGCGACAAGGAATTGTGTACAAGCAAATAGTGGAATTGAGCAGTGGAGGACTGCAAAAGTAAAGAAATAATTTTAGGGCAAAATCATGGGGGAAATGCCAAACAAGGTTTCCCTGAGCCATGTGATTGTAATTGTCTGATGTACGTGACAGTTACAAAGTGAGCTGAGGAAGCGTCGCCCAAAATGTTCACCTTATTGGAAGACGTGCGGAAGGAGGTGGGGTGGGACTCCGCCTTCACCTTCCCCATCGCCAATGCAGAGAACAAGCGTCTGGAGTTGGAGGTACGTTCAGTAGTCATTGTGCTACGTGGTAAACTCAGCTGACGTACATGCACTATTTTTTTTGGAAACAGGTGCAGCAGTCCATGGCAAGTGCAGCTGATCTCAAACTGGACCTGGAGGAAAATGCAGGAAGGATAGAAGTGCTTAAACAGCACACCCTGCGAGTTGAACAGGAACTTGCTCAACAGCAGGTAATCGAATTTTGGGATTCACAGCAAGGGAAAGAGACATAGGAACTTTCAGAAGCGTTGCGTGAAAATTGCAAAATAGAGGGCAGTCTTGAGTAAAAGTATTGTAACGGTATTCTCTAGTTACTTAAACATTTGTAGAGTTGCTTTATGAAATAGCTACAGTTTATACAGGGTTCTCCAAGTGTATTAGTACTTTTAGTTACAGGAAATTTTGCTCGAAGCTGATACTTTTTTGTGTCCGATCCCAATAATTAATCAGCCAGAGTAGTGTCAGTGGAATTCATCGTAATTAGACCTCGGCCATGTAGAATTCATTGCACAGATGGTTAAAAATTTGAACTGACATCAAGGAAGCGTGGAACAGGATTGAACTGACGTCACCATCGCCCATGTTCTTATTAATGGAAAGATTGGTATCAGTTGACACCATTTGAGTGTAAAAAATATAACATTGCTACATATTATGCCAAATATGGTTATTTCATGATGGTTGCTGCTATAGGTTTCACCTGTTATTGGTAATGGCATCTCCCGTTCTCATTAATTCCAGTTGCTGGTGTTTGCAGTTCGAGATCAGCTTCAGGCAGAGCTAGACCTTGCAAAGGTGACAGAACGTCGGAATTCTCGGATTACCCAGGAGAATGCTAACATATCGCACGACATTGAAGTAACAGGCAACCGCCTAGAAGAATTGCAGAAAAGCATATACGCCTCAGCTCATCGGGTGGAGGAGCTAAAGCAACAGCTTCGCTGGAACCAGGAAGCGATTGATGTTTGGCTGCAGGAGGTGGCAACCCACGAAGAGGATGTACAGGCAGTGCTCAAGTACCAACATGACGATGATAATCGGTTGAAACTAATGGACCTAGAGCTACTCCGCATGCGAGATAACCTGCGCCAACTGAGGGAGGAAGTGGAGGCTGCCTCCCTGGAGCTAAACTCCCAGCAGATGTCGCTGGACAAGGTGGCTGAGGAACTGAGACTCAGCCACCAGGAAAGGCGACTCGTACTCACGCAGTGGGAGGCCACTTTGGATGATCTAAGAAATAGAGATCGGGAGGTGGAGGTGAGTGAGATGGTCCTCTTTAACATGAAATGATTTGTGGCGAGAAATGATTTTGGTTGAGATGTCACTCCTTAGGCATAACATTATTTTATGGAGGTAAGTCATTTTGAAAAACTTCACATCTGCACATAGCGATAAGGTCAAGTTTCTCCGTGGGATGTCTAGAAACTTGACCTTATCGCTATATGCAGAAGCGACGTATTTTGAATGATGGAAGTGTTGTGGCCAAAATATAAATAAAGATGATCCATCATGAGCAGGTTAACTGAGTTCTGTAAAATTGTTGACGTCTCTGCTTCTACGTCATTGTACAGTAGAATGCTTAAAGAATATAATGCCTGCTCTTGCAAATTTGCCTTGGAGGGAAGGTATCAGTGGTACAGTGTTACAGTTAGCTCTTTGTACCTTCTGGTGATGTATTCTCTGATGAATAATTGTTTGCTTATTGTTCTAAGTCACAGAATACTGAAACAATGCATTTAAGTATATGCCTCATGACTATCTGTAAAATGTTGCTATATTAACATTTAACAGTTCATGTTTTGAACTTACATGCCTTTTTTTTCTTTAGGTGATAACAGAAGAAATTGAAAAAATCAACGCTGAAATACGTGAACTGCAACAAAGTATAGCACGCAAGGAAGAAATGCTACACGCAGAGGTGAACTTCTGCAAGGAAATTGCCTATGAGATTACAGAAAAGGAGAAGGAATTTATCCAGGTGAAGGCAAAGCTGACAAAGCTAGAAGGAAGCCAGACCGACTTGAAGCGGGAGCATGCAGCAGCTGACTCGTCCATTATTCGTCATGACACCGAGATCAAAAAGTCCGCAAAGGCAATTCGCCGTCTTATGGATACCATGGAAGAGGAGAAAGTGAAGCTGAGTATGCTGGATGCTCAAGTGGCAGAACACAGGGAGCAGCTGGCTCAAATGGCCGAATTGAGCCGGAACTACAAAGAAGAGGAGGTCGTCATGGGCCGGCTCATGGATGAGGAAATACGGCATGCTGAAGAAATTAATAAAGATAAGATACACATCGCTGACATGCTGTCAGAATGTAAGCTCAAGACTGGACACATGGAGGAAGAAGAAAGGCTTCTTGACCATGAGATGGATGCAAGTCGGATGGCAATCCACAATGTCGAGGTTGACGATTCTTTTCCCTTCATAGATTATTCTGCTTTATGTACTTGTTTGAATTTTGAATGCCTTATTGCCAATTTTCACAATGCTCTCATAGTAGCCCTTTGTAGATGTAGTACTAACGCTGATCTCATACATCATTAGTTGCGCATCAAAGGGAAGGAGAATGATCTCATGGTCCAAGAAGGCGCCATTTATAAGATGGACCTAAAGATCTACCAGACAGAACGTGCAGTTGAGGAGCTGATGGGACTGGCTGGAGATTCGTTCGATGAGGAGCGAGCCGAGCACGAGGCAATGATGGTGGAAATGGAAAAGCAAATCTCAGATTTGGCAGAGAAAGAGCGGAGCATTGCACGGGACCTGACTGCCATTGAGGTGGAGAACGAGACCATGGACCTGAAGTTGGTGCGGGAGAGGGAGCGCCTGGCGAAGGAAGAGGTGGTGGTGCAAGAGCTGCACTTGCGGAAGGAGCGCACTGAGAAGGAGGTGGGCACTCTGAAGGCACGCAAAGCTGGACTCACAGTTGAAGAGCATGTCATGATGCTGCAGCTGAAGCAGGCCAAGGAGATTGTTGCAGGGAGGAGGAAAGAGGTGAGACAGTTGGCATTTGTGTGCAGTCAGTGGAAGAGAAGTCTGCAGTCGAGTCTTGCATGAGCTTTAAAAGAAAATGTTTATTTTTCCAGCTTCTACTCGGATGGTCTTAAATTTTAATCACCCAGAGTTACTTGAAAAATAATATTCGCATTTAATGTTGGAGAATTTGTGGGCTCACACTTACATTTCATTCCATGCATTTCGACTCAATTCTCAGGTGTACAGCCTAGAGAAGCAGAGAATGGAAATGGAGAAAAGTATGCAGGAGCGGGAGCAAGAGATTGCGATGCACCAGGGCGTGCTAACTGCACAAAAAAGGGCCTTGGAGGAAGAGGTTCGCGCATTGCGAATTGAGTTAAACGAACATGATGCCAGGAACTTGCAGCTTAAGAAGAGGTATGAGATCATCATGGCTAGCATGGGGGCTGGCGGTGGAGAACATGGGACGCTAGGCGGACCTGATGAGGGAAAGTCATATGCCTACTACCTGATCAAGGCTGCCCAGGAGAAGGAGGAGCTGCAGAGGAAAGGGGACGCGGTGGACAGGCAGATCCGGAAAGTGGAGTGGGAGCTCCAACTTCTGGAGAACACCGTCAAGAAGGTTTATGGAGCCAACAAAATCGCCAGGGGATCCCTCTTGGGGAAGTTTGAATCACTTACAGGCGCTGATGGGGGGGATCAGGCTGTGGAGCTGGAGAGGTCCTACTCAGACTTGGTTGTCGAATACAAAGAGAGGAGAAAGGAGTCTCTCTCTGTCCAAAACTCCTTGCAGGTGCGTATGCAGGGTTACCCTTCGCTGTTCTACCTAATCAGGTTCAGATGAGTGGCAATTTAAGAGGTGCCAACCACCTATACAGCAATCATTAAGGTTTCTTCTGTAAAATTTGGTTTGATTCTGTGTGACTTTTTTCACTTACATGTCACAATTTTAAAAACACAATTTTCTCAGGGCCATTTTCTCGAACAGTGGTTCAAATGTAAACCGGGTTCAAAGGCAGTTTAATCCCTGATTTGATTGTTGTTAGGCTGTTGTCAAGGGTTTAAACCAGCTTTGAACCGGGTTTACATTTGAACCACTGTTCGAGAAAACGGCCCTCAGTGTAGCAAGTGGCTAAATGAGACCAACAAATTTTTGCTCATGGCAGCAATTTTCTTCTCTTGTGCAAAAACTCTTTTAAAAAATCCTGCTTACCTTGACTGCTTGATATCAGTATGAAGGACTTCTCTGAAATGTCATCAATAAGTCCTGCCCAAAAATGAGAACAACATGGCAGTTTATGCAGGGTGGGGCAAAAGTCATGGGCGGATAAAAACGACGCAGCATGGCGTAAGTAACGAACGATTATATTTAAAATAAATCACACTACACAGAGAAAGATATGCCATTTATGGATCAAGGTCCAAAAAAGCCGGATAGATGTCCACTTTCCGGGCAACACATTCCTCCAAGCGCCGGACGAAACCCTTCATAACGCACTCCAGCATGTCCAGGGCAATGTTTCTCATGGCGAGTCTTATCTCAAGATCAGCCAATTATGTGTGGCGAACACCAAACTCTTCAGGTACCCCCACAAGAAGAAGTCGGGGGTGGTCAAATCCGGCAACTGGGGTGGCCATGGAATGTCCCCAAATCTCGAAATGACCCACCCTGGAAACACTTGACTTTTAATTTGTTTGGTGTTCACCACACATCCTCAGTCATTGGCTGATCTTAAGGATCGGGTAAGACACTCCGTGAGAAACATTCCCCTGGACATGCTGGAGCGTGTTACAAAGGGTTTCGTCCAGTGCTTGGAGGAATGTGTTGCCCCCAAAGGTGGACATCTATCCAGTGTTGTTTTCAAGAAGTGACTTTTTTGGACCTTGATTCATAAATGGCATACCTTTCTCTATGTAGCCACTGTAGCGGAATTTTTAAAAATATAATCGTTCGCTACTTACGCCATGCTGCGTCGTTTTTATCTGCCCATGACTTTTGCCCCACCCTGTACTTACATGTCATTTAGTCACTAGCCGCACATTTAGAAGGAAATCCTCCTTCTCTTAGTACTCCTGGTGAAGTTAACTGAAACTCGAGCCAAGTAGTGGCTTAATGCCAGTAATTTATGCTTCGCCCCTCATTACTGTTACAGGAATACGAAGCTGCCTTGGCCAATGTGAGTGAAGAGATGAAGCAACTCGAATTGAGATGCAAATCATGCCAGGATGAGCTGCTGTATTTGAAGAAGGAATTGTACAGCCAGGGTGATAAGGAAAAGAGAGTCGCCAGGCAAGTGAAGAGGCTGCAGTTTGAGTTGCAGGATATGATAGGGCCCAAGCAGTTAAGCTTAATTGAGGTATGGTGATCCAGGAGATTTTATTCTGCTTTCAATCATTCTAACCCAGCAATCGAAAAATGTATACATGATGCTATTTAATAAATGATATTTAATTATGACATAAAATTGCAAATAATGCATAATATGCATTATTTACAATTTTATGTCATTATTTCCTATGAAACATTCATCTAATTGGCAGGATGAATATCATGAATAATGTAGCAACCTGCTTGCTTAATGATTCGGTGCATAACTTGAACAACATAGCAATAAATGCTACAAATAATAGCAGGTATTCACTGTTTATACTAGAGCAATGGAGTATCTGCAGTGCATCCTACTCTGACCTGGTGTGAAAAGGTATCATCAATGAAATTCAGTTGTCATGATGGTATGGGAACATGCAAATACTGTGCACTACTTTACATATAACAGAGTGGAAATTTTAAGATGCGCAACAATATTGTAAGGGTCATTTTTGACATCTTGAAGACATTGCAAAACTATACAACTATCTAACACTTCTGCCCCCATGTCATCAGTTGAGCCTTTCCCTGCGAGAAAGAAAGGAAAGCAACAGTGCTGCCCTTGGAGTCTTGTTGGACGTGTCTGATGGTCGTCCTGAAATTCTTGAGATGATCAACTCGCTGGTCAAGGATTTTGGCTTGAAGCTTTCAGGGAGCCATTTATCCGTAGCCACTGCTTCAAGAGTGAGCTTGACGGAAAGATCCTCAGGCAGGTCGGAGCCTTCAAGTGGAGGAAATGCGACCCCTGCCAGTACTTCCTCTCCTGTTGCCGTTTCCATTACTCGTACACGTCCTCCAAGTGCTCAAAGTATTCCGAGTAGTGCAGAATATCCCGAACTCATCTTACAAGGATCCAGTCATAAACCCTCTGTTAATAGACTGGGAGAGCCTTTGCCTAAAGGTAAATAATGCACACTACATAGTATGTGCCAACAGAAAAAATCATGATGTACGTACTTTAAAAAACCATGAACCTGCGTGTACACTAAATTGTATATCCCATTTTGATCCATATGGTTTTTTTTTTTGTTTTTTTTTGCATTACCCCATATCTACACATATATGGGGGGTGGATTACCACCATCGGAATTATTTTTTTGGAGCGAGTCAAGATTAAACTTGTTAGTATGCTCCAAGGTAGTTAGGAGGGGATGTGCAAAGTGCGTGTGCGCTGTCGAGTAGTGGTCATTTTGTGAACTCCCCCGGGTGGCTTAGTCTATCGGAAATTGCCACCCGAAACGAAGCCAGAGATGGCCCAACTCTGCACGAAAGAAGGTGGGAACCCCGGGTGGGGATTGAACCCGGGACCTTAACTTCCGTGGGCGCGCGCGTTACCGCGGCGCCACTCCGTCTCCCTCATTTTGATCCATATTGCATTGATAAGATAACATTGTGGGAATGTTGTGGGGAGTTAGTGTGTGTCAGATTATAGAAATTGGGCTAGGATCAAATGTTGTATTGCCCACATGTACAGTCGCAGCTTGCTACAGTGGCTTATACTTATATCCATGGAAAGTGACCTTTCAGGTCAGCGCCGAGCGTACTTGCATCTGGGAACTGGGAGGATTTTCAGAGAGATGGCAACCTCTGTTTATGGATGGGGAACATTGTTCTCTCGATCTGCACTTTAGAAATGTGAGAGATGCCAATTCAAAATTTAACATCCAGAGTCTTCCCCAGTCATCATGAGGTGCAGGTTAGTTCCCGAAAGAAAATAGGCTCACCCCTGGCTGGACAGGTCACTTCCCACGGATATAAGAATAGGCAGTAAAGGGAATCTGTGCACTGAGAAATGTTGTAAAAGCAGGGTTCATGTTTATCCTAGCCATCCACAAGTCGATGTCTGGCACAGATTATGGGGTGCATTTGTACACTAGCAAAGAATGAAACAACTGAATTACACTTTTTAGCACCATCTGAGGATCAGCCTCAGGACCTGCCTAAGGACCCGCCTCAGGACCCGCCTAAGGACCCACCTCAGGATCCACCTGAGAGAGACACCAACTAGGATGGCAGTCAACCGATGCTGGGAAAGTAGCTGCCCTGAATCTGAGAATCACACATGCCTTCAGTACTATCTGGTCATCATTCGTGCAGCAAGAAGGTCGGTTCTCTCCAGAGGATCAATTTTTAAAAGCAACTATGACAATTATTTACACCAAAAGCTGCTGAGCTACCTAAAACACCAGATGCACGGAGTTTTGTTGATTTTGTACGTGCAATTCTAGCATTTTAATTATAAATCATATTTCATTAAATTTAATATCTGGTTGTAACGGTATCTTGCTCAGCACTGCTTCTTGGTGGTACATCGTCATTACACGTAGAGGAGAGTCATATACCACAAGAGATGAAATAAATTGCAGCAAATTACTTGTTTTAGGATTATTAATTTGATTTTTGAATCATGTGGTGTTTATTCTGTGGGGTGTTTTCAGGATAGCACGTGAGATGTGACCAGTCTACCTAATGTGCTTGGCATCAAGGGTGGATCGTACCCTCCCCACCTCATAAATGATTGAATGTAAATGTGCTACATCTGCGGGGACGGAACTGTATTATAGTGGTTATTGCCACAGCTTTCCACTGCTGAGGTCCTGCGTTCAATCCTGGGTGGATCTAGGGTATTCGCTTGTGGAAAGAATTTTGATGCCTTCTCTCCGAGTTCCCTTGGGTTTCATCAGTGTCCTCTTTTTTCACACTTTCAGAATCCATCAGTTCAGAAGTTCAAGCAGGGTGTTGAAAATAATATTTCCTGAAATCCGTGAGGTGTCTATTGGGCTACATTTGCCCTGGAGACTTTTACACTCTCATGACAGTTATAAGCAAATTGCAAATGTGAAAATGGCAGGACATGTGATATTGCGCTTTAATTAGACTAAAGGTGCACCTGTGCACTGCATGGGAATTGGAAAACAGTTACATTCATGATTGGTTGTACAGTATTTTGCATCAATTTCTCATGAATGAAATGCATCACATGCATGGTTGCCAAGTCCAGGGCTATGAATTTTTTAAAGGTAGGATTGCAAGGTGGCAAGAACAGAGTAGTTGCAAGTGAATTTGGGGTGCAAGAAAATGTATTATTGTGTGTCATCTATTTTTTTTTTTTTTTTGAAAAAGCGATTTTACTCTTGTTGGGGTCCCGAGAGGACAGTGAGAGGTAAGGGACGCCAAATAATTTATTTTCTCACGATTAGAATTTGTTTGCATGTGCCAGCTCTGTTTCGATTTGGCTTTGAAAACCATTACTGGGATTTTACAACTTTCCTGATAGAACCCCCGCCTGGCTATCATCATCCACTGGACATGGCCAAACTAGTTTTTAGCTTTTTCCAAAGTGTATTGTTTGAAATGTGTCAATTCACTGTACCATATCCATTGTGATGTCATATCCATTCCTCCATTTCAATTATTGTGGCAGTGACTACCAAGAGCAGACAAAGTAAAAAATGATTTTTGTTTGTTTGTTTTTAACGGAACTTATGAGATCACAGAGCAGTGCGTAGTGGCACTGCTATTATGATGTGCCTAAATGTGATTGACAAATGCTTTTTTTTCCCTACCCCAATTGCAAGCACACAAAAAGTCAATTGCCGCCATTCACCCCGTGATCTTGACCTTCATTTTCTAACCTTCCTTGCCCCACTCCCCAAGTGTGAACCTCATCTATCCGCATTCCAACTTGGCCTGCGGATAATATCATATCCAGGTTTGTTTTTCGCTCCCATTTTTTTCCATTCTATTTTGGTGGTGGCAGCGACTTTTATGACGTACTTGCGCAATCATCTCCCAGCATTGTGAATCTCATGTTCTTGGACCAAGTCATATTTATGTCTGAGGAAATGTACAGAATAATAGTGAGGGTTTTACAGTGGTATTTGGCTGTGTCGTGGTGTTGTAAGCAAACAGACACATTTTTGCCAAATAATAATTTCAACCCGTGCGGAGTTGCTTGCACTTCAGAGATTTATCCTGTAAGTTAGATCTCCTCTGTGACTATGGGTGATTCTAGATTTAGAGTAATTGATAAAAATTAGACCCATTTACATTGATTAGTATAAAATGTTATTTTCAGTATATCCAGTATGTTGCGCTATTGACATGTGATCTTCATTATATTCTGAGTTCAGAATATTATTGAATTTTTTGTTCCAACTGTAGCCAGACAACTGGCTCATTACCACTTTTTTTGTCACATTTGTTTTTCAGCAGACTTAATTTGCCAGGGGTGACCTCATCCACAAGAGAAATTGAAAGAATCTTCCGCCTTTTAAGACTTTAACCCGTCACCCATTTTGCAATCACTCTTCTTCCCCATATTGTTCCTGCCCATCTTTTTTCAAGTGAAAAAATAAGGGTAGTGTGCAGGGTTTCGACCCCATGACATAAATAATTTCAAGGACTCGAAGACTGGCGACGTTTTTATGGGTCGTACAGTGCTTTATGATGTAATGAAATAGATTTGGGGCGCCCGGGGGGGGGGGGGGGGGGGGGNCCTCACCCAACCCACACACACTGCATTTGGTACGGGTTTTTCTTCCGTATGCAGATGCCCTTCTGTTGCATGTCACGGCAAGGACACATTGTTGCTTGGTATGTGTGCAAGTACGGTGCAGTTAACTACCGGGTGAAATTTCATGTGGGAAGATTATCAGTTCCGTGAGTCAGTGGCCTTTAAAAGGGTGTACACATTGACCGAAACATTTACGTCCGATGCAATATCACCCGGAAATATATCAGTACGATGTAGGCTATATTTTTGTCAAAAAAAAGTAACAAAATTAATTCGTCCGATGTACCGGTATACGATACCCAAGAATCGGACGTAGGACGAAATATCACTTCGGACGAAAATGGGAAAAAATTGCGCAGACATCAACAATTAAAGGCTAGTGACGTCAGTACTATTCTAAAGACTGCACACATTAAAATGTGAGATTGAGTGAAATTTATGCGAAATTTTGGGCGAAAATATTTCAGACGAAGTGTTATGTAAACGTTTGCACAGCTCGAAGGTCAAAAATTATTGTGACGTCACAAAATTTGGTTTAATTGCGGGTTGCATTAGTGTCAATGAATACTGTAAGAGTGCAATCAATCAGGTTTCCTTTTCGGTCGATGCATCAGGCGAAAATAGTCAAAGGGGTTAAGTACAGTACAAGGTTTATTATCTGGCTTTGTAACAGCTACACAATTTTCCAACAGTCTCTTGTGAGTTTCTGAAATAGGTTTTACAGTATTTACAGGAAAGGGTGGGCCTTACTTGCTATTAAAAAAATGACACTGATAATTTACGAGAAGTCAGAAATAATAATAATAGAGAGAGGAAACAATAACGAAACCGGAAGAAACTACTCTTACTTTTACACCTCTCAAGGAGCACCACTCATCTTGGAATTTATTACTTTACATCTGTGTCTCTCTGTGTGTATAGTTAACCAAAGAAGTTGACGTCACGATTTCCTGTCCAACAGGAATCAGTTCCACACTTGTTGGTATTTGCTGCTGCCATGGCCGGAGACTGATCGTGGCGTTACTTCTTCCTTCAGAAGAGGCTTATCTGTTCTGAAATTATGATGACATAAGTACCTGTGAAGCCATCAGATCTTTCTAAAGGGCTGGTGGATGTCCGAAACATTTTTTGACAACATCTTCAGGTATTGGACAATTATTTTCTTATAAATAATGTACATGCCAACTGTTTTTGTTTTTTTTAAATACACGGATGATGACATGGAATTAAAGGCGCCGCCAAATGTACAATATCCACCTCAGGTGGATCAGGAGATCATATGAGTAGAGTAGTTTTTTCCCGTGTTGCTTGTGTACAGGTTACCTGGCTGGTCGCGAATGAGCGATGCGAAACAGTCCGAAGAAGCTCTTCTCCGGCAGGAAAATGGAGTACCTCATGGCCTCCACGTCTCGGATATACACCTGGTCACCAGCTTTGAGGAAGGTGACCCCCGCAGTGTAGCATGTGTTGACCTTATTGCGCTGCCCATGATGGGTCTCTCCCATCGATGTGCACTGCAGAAGAGGCTCGTCTCGGGCGTACACTTTGAACCCATTCACCTCATGTTCATCCACATAGTTGATCTGAAGAGAAAGGTAAGGCCTCAATCACTATTAGATTTGTAATTCTCATTATTGTTGTTGCGGATGTTTTTGCTTTTTATTCTTTCGTGTGTTTTTTAAGAATGTCTCATTGTAGGCTGCTCAGAGCACCGTATAGAGTCAACAGAGGTCGGCAGCAAATCAGTCTATCTCCATCAGTGGGGGAGGGATAAGGTCCATTAAAGGGGATGACGACTCAGTGTCTCCTATGCCCACACCTGTGGCCATCTCAAGAACTGGAGGCCTATATGGAGTCCGACCTTTCCCAGCACCGCCTCCCTACAAGGAAATATTCGCCAATTTTCTACCCGCACGTGACTCAAATGCGTCACAACTCTTTGCACTGATTAGTATTATTAGGGAAATAAGTGTTTGTTGTTCTGCACGCCGTTTTTTCGATCTGATCGGAACTACGTTTTATTGCTGCCATACCTGTAGACAATGGATGTGTTTCCCCTTCAAGCGTTGAACTTAGGGGTGCGAATGATGGTATTTCGGCGAAGGCGAACCGGCCCGCCTACACATCATGGGGTGCGATTAGACAAAACCGGTAGCTGAGGTCTTAGCACCATCCCCCCCCCCCCTCCTCTCTCTTTACTAATAATTAGTGCCTTTCAATTATTTCGATCGGGCCTTATCTAGGGGAGGATAATTATGCCGGTTTTATAACCTGACGTTACTTATCCAGTAAAGCTTGCTCTCCCATTGATTCAATCAGTGGCCAATAAAACGGTTGGGCAAGAAACCAAATGTGCTCGACCATTCGTAAATTCTGCATACCGGTAGTTAGTTATAACAGCTGCAAATTTTCATTCCGCTCGATACATGCTCAGATATGCTTTCCATTGAACCGAATGTAATCAGCTAATATCTGCTATAAAAGGAACTGCTTTAAATATGAATTTTGGTGATAAAACTCTCTAGTAACTCTTTTAATTGGAACACCCTACACTATACCCATAATGCTGCTGTTGGTGTGCATGTATGGCTTTCGGGTAACCGCACTAGTACTGTCCGTATTGTGGCCCTACCAGGCACGGTCCGTCGCACTTGCTTGGGCCTGTAACCATGGATAAATTTCCCAAAATGGCTCATTTGAATGTATAAAGTTATAGGTCAGGACATGTTATTTTTGAATAGGTCTACAGCTTCGGTCGATCCCATTTGTTGTCAACAGACAGTAAAAGATTAACCCCCGTGCCAGTGCATGTGGGTCAGATACCCCGATGAATGGTGGGATGGACATCCTGGCGCCAGGCAATGGCTCCAGCATGGCTCCTTTTTCATGGCACTCGTTCGCCTTCGAACGATATCAAAGCCATCTCTGGCCACGACTTCTTTATATTGATTACACATGGTCAAATCCGACCCCTTTCTACTCATATTGTACAGGGTGAGACAAATTTTCTATCCGCCCAAGGGATGTGCACCCTTGATCGCGATGGCCATCAAGTCAGCCCCTAAACTCGTTTGGACTAATCCGACCAATCAGTCACCATGTTGACATCAAGGGAAAGCAATGGCCACCTCTGGTATTGCCCTTCGAGGAATCAGCAGGAGGGAATAATTGGGCTACTCTGATTATTCGATGGGTATAATGTGGGGTGAGGTTGTACCTTCCCCTGAAAACATTTTTCGAATGGAAAATAAGTATTCTTGTCAATTGTATTTAGCACCCTTTCCGGTGAATTGAACGGTGGAATAAGCAGGAAAACAGTGTTTATTATTCCGTTCACACTAAAGGTTGTCATAAACAGGTTGAGCTTCCAATTAATTAATTATCCAGCACCACCTCCACATTGCAAACAACTATGGGAAAAAAATCGCTGAAACCATCATAAACCTACTTTTTTATGAGTGAACAAAGTGGGGTATCAACCCTCACTTTCAACCTTGAAACAGTAGGATTCTTGCTACAGGGTGTACCCAAAAATAATTGCGCGGGTTGTAGTGGGCGAGCTTTCTCTTCATCAGTCAGTGACAAGCCAGTGATCCGGTTGCGTAACCGTGGGACAAAAGGGCGACAGAATGGTGGAGGAACGCAAAAAAAATAAGATTGGAGGTCAAGAATGCAAAGGTTGAGAATTCTGATGGCCGTCAAGGGTGGGCGGGGAGCGGTCATATATTATTCAACGCCCCCCCCCCCTCCCTCCCAATGTGAAATCAGACTCCCCGATCGCATTTGTCCCCATAACCTGCTACCTGCGACCTACGCCAAGGACTCTGCAGGGACCCCCAACAATCGTTTAGCCTACACCATTATTGGGGAGAGTTGGACCTCTCACGGTATAATTACAAGTCAGGAACGAAAAATGGTGTTGGGTTTTTCCATTCCTATAGCTTTGTAAATGCTGGTCACGTCCGGAAAAAAAGTGCATTCTCTGCTAGGACGAAACGAGGGGTTGACCTTTACCGTGGTCGTAACACCACGTTTGAGACGCTGGCCTCGATTTGATCGCGTGTCGGGTGTTGTATATCGTACCATAAAATATTGTTATTTGTAGATATTTAATATATTAATAATACAATATTTTGTGGCGTCTGTAAGCTCGTGAGTGGCAGATCTTCACGGAGAATTTGGGGAATCGGATTAGACAAGAGTGAGTTGTTTCCACCGTGTCCGAGTGCATGCCCCGCCTATAAAACCCGATGACAGCGACAGTAAGATGGTTGACCCCTGCCGAGCCGCGCCGCATAAAGAAGTCGTCAAATGACACCTAACCCAACTTCATCACACCTTTACATTCCTACGCCTTCGCCACACACATGCAATTTCGATGAATACTACTGCTCGCCTGAAGAATGGACCAGGTGAGTTGGAAACTAAAATTTTAATAGTGTTTAAATTATAGTTCGCAATACCTAATCTGGCATAATTTCAGATGTGTAGTGCAGAAGAGAGTGGACCGGATTCTTTTGAGCGATGCTGAATGTGAAGCCACGCCTTGGTGTGAAAACACCGCCCAAGGTACACTATAGGACCTTACCTGTTTCGCCTGAATGCCCAACAGTGTTTTGCTGTCAGTGTCCAAGACCCTGACCCGAGCTTCCCATCCAAGGACAGGAATTCAGGGAACGCAATCTCTTATGTGTCCCGCCCACACCATACAGGCCGCCTCACCAAATCAGTTCACACCCCCAGATCTTCGACAGTGATACCCAAAAGGTGGTGTAACATCCTCCGGAATGTCAAACTCTCCTTCTTTGCTGGTTGTTAATGAAACATGACGGGGGTTGTCAGATTCGTGACATGATCGAATGGCCCGACCGCACGTTTTCGATCCCAGTTGGTGTGACACATATTATCAGTTATAGGAGGCGTGCTTGTTTGTCACTCACCTGAGCGTAAACGTAGTAGAGACCCGGTTCTCTGACTGTGACAGTTCCGTTTTGTAATTGGAAATGAGGGTGAACTCCCATGTCACTCATCCAAGGGCTGGCGCTCCATGAGGTGAATATACCGCCAGAGTTCCTCAGTCTGCCATTACCTGTAAATAACAAAATGTGGATATCAGTTGATGGACTTTTACTATCCTATAACTTGGTGTCATATTGGTGGCGCCACAAGCCCATGGCGGCAAAAGAACGAATTCATCTAGTGGCACCACCAGTACGGACACCATTAATGTCCAGCACCCCCTCAACACAAAGCATCTTTCCACCCATGGTGCAGTAGCATTTCTGAAGCTGACAAATGGCTCCAGATAGCCACTAATGGAAGGCTTAGGTGTGGATGCCGCGGGTTTGCCCATTAAGCAATCGGATCGCCATCTCAGGGGCCGTCACCTGGAAGCCGGCTACTCGTTTATCTACACTCCTTTTTGCAACACAGGCTGCAAGAAGCCGCTTCTCATTTGTACAAAATAAACTGGTTCGAGGACCACTCTAATTTTTTTTCTCTATTTTACAAAAAGCTCTAATCCCATGTACGGTCAATCTCGTAACAAGTCGTCGCCCCCAAAAATCCAGACATGTAAATTATTATGGTCAACAGCTGCGTAACTCAAGCCGTCACTTGATATTGACAATTGATGGCACGTGCTGACCTTCATAATCCCTGTGATTGATGGTGTATCCGGAAGTATCCCCGATGAAATGAGCTGCAAGGACAATTCCTGGATTAGCGAATTCCGAGTCCAAGTTGCCCTTGTTCTTGTTCCGGCGATGTCCTCGTCCCTTTCGGAGTCGTCTGCCGCCGCCTCCTGCCCCGGGGCCGCTCCTGGTCAGTTTGGATTGCGGGGCAGGAGCTGTGGCTGTGGCTCCTTGTTCTTGCGGTTGGTACACTCGGACTAGTATCTCCCCGTGACCTGTAGGAGGGGTGGTGGTCTGGTGCCTGACCCTGTGAGGCTGCGGGGGCCGCTGATGGGGTCTGGAGCCTTCAGGGTAATCGGTCATCTGGACACGAGAGCGACGTTTCAGTACCGGCGGCGGTGTTGATGACGATGGGGATGACCTGAAATTGTTTGTGAAGTTCACACGAGACTCACTGTCTTTGCTACGTACCTGTAGATGTACTGCTCGTCGTCGTAGATGGCTGGTGTACCCTGTGTGGTGGTCTTCCTTCTCTCCCATGGCTTCTTAGGCCACATGATCTGCGCCCTATGGTGGGGCCGGATGCCAGACTCAGTCACTGCCTCATCCCAAGACACCTCAGCATCCCTTGGCTCTCCTTGTCCCTTGCTGGCCACCAGGGACTCGTAGAGCCTCAGACCTTCGCTGTTGCTGGTCCTGTTCCGGTGTGGAGTACGAGGCAATGAGCTTCCTTCCTGCACCTTCCAGTACTGCTGCTCGTTCTGGTAGCCACTACTGGAGTCCACTGACCGACGAAGCCGCACGTGGCCCTCCTGGTGGTGGCTACTGGCTGTACTGGTCTCTGGATCTTCGCCAGGCATGGCCATCAACTTCTCGTAAACTTTTTCCACCTCCTGTAGGAATAGACCAGCACATCGACTATGATACACATTGTCCCAAAAATAAATATTTTCTAATATTAAAATCCTGCGTTGTTTGACCGAGGCCTCCTATTGGCCCGCCATATATTGTTGGTGGAAGCTTCGATTGGCCCCGTTCTGCGCCTGCGCAATGGGGGGAGGACCTATTCAGTTGCTAGCTGACTAGCATAGTGAACTAGTAAATAAATAAATATGTTGGACAATTCGGGCGAAAATGTGACTATAAGATTATTTGTGGATTCAGATGACAGCGAGTGTTACGAGAATCGTCCTTCGCCACCTACGCCCCCAAGAGATTGATATAAATAGGCCACCTTCCCTCCGGAATAGTGTAACCTCTGACCTCTCCAACGAGCGGGATGTCCCCGCCCCAGCCCAGCAGAAAGGACGGCCATGGGTCCTTTCTCCAATGCAACCAGGCTTGCTTTGACCCCATCGGCCTTTTGTGCCCTCGTCGCTCACTGGGCTCGTTAGCCCAGGTAGAGAGATGGATTTTCCGCCCACCTTCGAAAGATCTTATCGGCGCCTTTCCGAAGCATAAATTATTTTTACCGAGCGGATTTTTTGGCCACGGTATGTTACTTACACCCTCTTTTATTATGGTTTCACTGCAGCCCACCCACAGACCGTAAATCGCTACTTTTAATACCCTAATGAGCCACGGGGCGACTTATTGGAACTGAGTTGAATTATGGCATAATTTCTACACAGTTGCGCAATATATCGTCCATTAACATCTGATATGTACGACCCAATAAAAAAACAGAGGTGGTCATGAAAAAGTCAGAAACTATATGAGGAGCTCGTACGGTACAAGCCTCTTATCTCGATGTTTGCAGTGAGGGCATTGATTTTATTGCCAGTTTGTGCCGATTGTTATCTTAGGCTATAAATTTTGCTCTGGCCTTTAGGTTGGGTGCCCCCCGACGTTTAGATTATGATTACCAATCAAGCATAGGCGTAGTTGGTTTTTCTCAGGACCTTAGAAGATTCTGTTGCAGGAGATGGATAGATAGATTGTAACAATATCAAAAAAAAAGAGGAATTACGTATGCAAGGCCGCTGGCAAAAGCCCTAATGCCGTAGGTTACCTTCTTGTGACAGCCCGAGGAATTTCACAGCGGACACTATGATCTAATTAACCCATTTGGCTTCAGTCCAGCTTCGTACCTTTCCACCACATATTATATCACGCAACAGGAGGTGTTGGGGAGGTGGGCAAAAAAAAAAAAAAAAAATTAAGCCAAATTTTTCTTGAGAGAAGATGTTATCTAGCACCTTTTATTGGGCAGCATGTTGGCGAACGTTATTCAATAGTGTTGAAGTCACAAAGTGTTATAGATGAAGGCAGTGACTCAATTTATTTTTATGTGTACTTGGATACATGTCGCAATTCCCTCCTATAAATAGTGGACCGCACTGACTCATTACACGCAATTACAAGTCCTGGCAACAACATGATAAAACCGCTTGAAGTCAGATCCAATGGCGCCACTTAATAGGTCCGAATTCCGACCCTGGGTGCGAAAATGTAGGGGAAATCGACCCAATTGGTGTTTCGCCTAAAGGTATGTCCTTGAACTGATGTCCACCTATCCATCCAAGTGTGTGACTCCGGTCGTTCTTGCCCCGAAAGTAGGTCCTTGGAGGCTTAATAAGCTCAAGACTCTCGAGTTGACAGCAAAGGAGCAGGACTGTTAGTAGGCTGCATCATATTCGTGACGTGAGTCCATTTATGGTCCTGAGAGAGACACGAAACATATATACCTCAAGCAAGCAGTGACAAACCGATTTTCCAGTCCAAAGGTAGATATGCTGCGGCTAAAAGGTGGAGGGGGCGAAATCTTAAAAGAGTCCGTGACCTACAATGGACCGAATACGCCCCGATAAGGGCCAGGCTGACGTCACAATCACACCTTGGGAGGCCTATCGTACACCCGCGCCTATTAGTGACGCTACACGCACTTCCTTGTCGAGTCATTCACGATTGCCACGCTTTTCTATCGGGCATGTTATGTTCGGCTGCTGGGTTCATTCATTACAGTCACGGTGCTTAATTAATGGTCAAAATAATAAAAAAAAATATACAAAGATAATCGGATGTTATAATTTTATAATAAAATTTCCATACAAAAAAAACAGTACAAATAAATCACTATGTCACTCATAGTTGAGTTTGTGTGAAGCTAATGAAACAAAGGCTCTTATGTAGGTGGACATATGCTCCATCATTTGTATTACGTGGCGTGTTGTTATAATATCTGCCCCATAAAAATAGCCATTAAATCATTTCACTCTGCTAATATTCGCTATTCAATGTACAGTGTTATGAAAGGTGGCAACAAGTCACTCTCTATTGCAATGTAACAAACACTTGCACTTGGTGCTGTCATATGTAATTGAGCCAGGAGTAATCAGACGTGCAAAAGCTTGCGGACCTAATTTTTCAATGGATTGAGGCCAATCTGGCAAGAACTCATCCTTCTCTGCCTACTTTCATTTCTTTCGCGGAAAAATGATGCAGGATATTTGGCATCAACTAGCAGCCAGCAACATTTTGCTCTGATATTTCTATTTTTGAAATTTTTGGAACGACACATATGATCGGTTCCGCGCTTTTGACAATATTATTCCTGGCGTTAGGTAGCAGCAGCCAAGGACAAGCCCAGCTAACAGAAGCAAGAATTAATTCATGAAACGTGCAGGGTATACAGGCTGATTTGTTTACCCCAGCAACTTATTTGGATAATACCAAGCATAATACGCATTAGGGCAATCGCAGCTAAATTTTTTTAAACCCAAGAATTTACATAGTGGTAAAGCCATTCTGGAGCCTGCTGGTTGCTGGGGTAAACAATCCATTCTTCCCCCCACACTGTGCACCACCCTGTAGTTATGCGCATCCAATCTGATTCTTCACGACCTGCGATGCACCTTCACGCCCAGCTTCCCAAGGCTACTCTGCGTGCTACAAATCAACGGTCTCTCAATTAATTTGCATGGAGAATAATTCCTCGCTTGTAATTAATTTCATTGCCGTGTAATAATCGACAATGTCATATTCACCTCCTTCCGTGAGGAATGGGGCCGAACGGAAGTGCTCGAAAAATCTGGCTTGCTTGGAGCCAGTTCTTGTCAAGGACCAAGGACAGGGTCGACTTGTCTTTTACGACACAAGAGATCCGTCCGTGTTGCAGGCTCTGGGTTTAGAAGAAGACATAAAAATGACTCCTACCCGCTGTTTTCTGGTAGATTCGTAGCCAATTAAGTTCACGATGTGAGGTACAAATGATCTTATTATGCGCGACCTTCACCGGAAGACAGGGAATGTTGGATCCAAAATAGTAGCGGAAGGTATGTGTGGCGTTGCAATTAGATGGGGACAAAGACGGTCAATGTCAAGAGTGTGTGCAGTGAATAAGGGGCGGTTCCCAGGCCTCTCTTTGCTGCCTTCTCTCCCCTCAGGAGACCTTGTGAAATGCAAGGTTTCTGACCTCCCCTCCCATTTTCTCCCCCGCAGCCTCTCCAGCCCCCTACTCCCGGCCACTGGTCCCCACATAACAGCTATTCTACCTATGTGTGCGTATGTTGCATGCCTTCAAACGGGTCTTGTTTTAACTGTTTTGAATGGAAAATCCGTGGACTGTATTCAGAAACACACGTTTGTACAGGTTGGCTAATTTTAAACTCGGAGTCCAATTTTAGCTGAATTTTTGAGCCATATTAAATTGTTTTTTGATTTTTTTGGATCAAATTTGGAACAAGATTTTGGACAAATTGTGGTGTATATTTCGAGGTCAGTTAATGAACAATTGTTTGGCCAAATGAATTTTTTAGCCAGATTTTTTTGATGAAATAATTTTTTGATGATTGTTTAAATTTCTAATTTTTTTTGATGATTTAATTTTTTTAAATTTTATTTTTTGGATCAAATTTGGAACCGGATTTTGGACAAATTGTGGTGTAATAATATTTCGAGGTCAGCAGTTAATGACCAATTGTTTGGCCAAACGAATTTTTTACCCTGATTTTTTGATGACTGTTTAATTTTTTTTAATTCGTTGATGATTTTTGCATCACATTTGAAACCTAATTTTGGACAATTTGTGACATGTATTTTCAGATCAGTTAATGGCTAATTGTTGGACCAAATTTTGAGCCTGATTTTGGTCCAAATTTTAAACCACATTTTGGGCAACCCCTATTTTGGGGGGGTCAAATGAGGACAAATTGTATAACAAAATTTTGAACCTATTTTTAAACAATACTGCAATTCTGAACGAAAATTTTACGCCAGATTTTGGACCAATTGGGATTGAGAGTCAGTTAATAACAAAATTTCGAACCAAATTTTTGAGTCAGATATTTTTGGACCACATTTAGGGATGAATTTTTTTGTACCTGTTCCATGCCAAATTTTGAACTAATTTAAACCCAATATTTTTAACCCAAATAAAATGCACAATTTTAATTTAACCAAATATTGAACAGATATTTTAGGCTACACCTGCACAGTTTAAACGTGATGTGTACTATCGGAGAAGCCAGAGTTTGCCAATATTTCTGAATATGACCCCACATTTCGTATAGAGGAAACAAGAGCTTGTTGAACCTGTGCCAGCGAGTGCGATAATCCGCTTAGGGGCATTGAATAGAATCATTGTTCGTCCCTGGATGCCAGCTGCCGCGAATTGCTTTGATTGAACATAAGCCGCATTTTTATGCCCAGCTAGCGATAGCTATTCGGAGCATGTGAGCGGATATGGCTAGGCATGAAAAACCGCCAACAGTGACGTAACCTATCCCTGGAAATATTACGTGATGTTTTTGTGTACACGCTACTATATGATAATGTCTGATTGTAGAGAGGGCATTGATTCCAGCAGTCACCTCTCGTCGTACCGGGTGTACCGGTTGAGTCATACAGCGTAAGTGAGGTAGCTGCGACACGAAAGCTATCAGACGACGTCATATTTTTCTCGGGATTCTCCGACTCGGAGTGCATGATAAGCAGGGTCTTGTATCTGATGACATTCAAGAGGGCTGATGGATGTTGTGGTTTGATGTATGGGCGACTCTCACTTGGAGCCTACCACAACCAGTTGGGAATGGCTCGTTATTCATCGTTGATGGGATGTGGGGCAGGATTACGGGCACGCGTCAACGAAAACGTAGACGAAAACGTGAAAATTGGCTCCACCCACTCAGAGTCATGCGAATAACACGATTCTTCATACGCATGCGCACATGCTCATGCGAACAACATGATTCTTCCAACGCATGCGCACATGCTCATGAAAACAACACTGTTCTTCCTACGCATGCGCATACTGTTCACACGGTTACCAACATGCTCCGAGCATGGTCCTAGTGACCTGAAGAGCCCCCGTGGCATATAACTCATCACTCTAGGTCGTGCCTTGAACTATCAGAAATTATGGCGAAAAAACTACCACTTTCGCCTTGAATGAAGAATGAACACATTTTGACACGTATCGTCCCACTTCAGCTGGACTTATGGCATCGGTGAAGGTGATGACGACCTTTCCCCAGTAGTCACCCCCCAAGGAAAGGCGGGCTCCTCCTAGGGTCCTCAGGCAATCGGCCAAACGAAGGCCCAGAATTTCCTTCTTCAGGAAAAAAAGGTGCTGGAGGGGGACCTTCGAAGGTCGCCTGGGGAATGGCTTTTGTATCGAACTGTACAGGGTCAACGGTACTTACACGGAGAGGCGCCAACGCTGTTGTTACCATTTTTTTTCGTCTTTTCGAGAAATCACTATTATTGTGTTTATAGCACTGCATGCGTGGCATTGAAGCCCCTGGGGTTGCCCCTGGTAAAGTACACCGATTTTACGTTTTTTTTCGACAACCAGCAACGAACTGTCATTACTGTCTCCCACAAAAAATAATTATCACTGTACTTATTTACTAAGCAATTCGTTCCATTCATTTCAAAACGTCATGGTACTCACATCGTCCGGCTCTTCGTCGTCAAACTCCTCATCGTCATAGTTGTCCAACTCCGCAAATTGCAATCTGAGGTCCTCCACCTGATGCTTCAACCTGTCCACCTCCTGGGTCAGCTCCCTGATCTGTGCTGACCTCCTGACCTCGACCCAGACGCCCGCGACGCCCAAGGCCAGCAGTCCCACCACCATGACCACCACCAGGAGCAATAGGGCCTCTCTGTGTCTCCGATGGTGTCTCCCAGTGTCCGGTTGAGTGCCAGTACAGGGTGCCGGTAACAGCATGGCTGTGAAGGACTTGTCGGCGTCGACCACTGTCATTGCCGCCTGTCTCACTTGTACTTGTCCAGCACACTCTGCTGGTCTGCTTTTGCCCCGCTCTGGGCCTCGGCAAGCACTTTTATAAATCCCTCCCTCCCGACCGGGAGACACCCGGTTGGCTGATGGTGGGACGGGCCGCCTACTCAACTCACGCCGGAACTACCAGGATATACCCAAAGACAAATCTGCGCACTTTAAGATTTTTTTTTTTGCAAATTTATAAGGCAATATTAATTGGCATTTTCGGTTCTACTACCAGCAGCACCAGCAGCAGTACGCTAAATCGGCCACCAGGGGAGCGCAGGTCGCACTATCATTATCTCCGTAACGACGCCATAAATGCTAAAATCAACTAGAGTAATTTTGTCTTAAAAATTCGGAATGAGCCTGAATCCCAATTTTGGTCCGATTTTAGTGACTTTTCCCCTACAAACTTTCCTAATGTTGAATCCTGTCAGTAACCCACGACACTTGCTTCTTGGCAGAGGGGTCATAATCGGCGCACCCTTGATTCAGTCGATAGATTGATCGCTTGATTGCCTGCTTTGATTGACTGATGGATCCACACCCCGGTCGGCCTTAGGACAAAAGCATGGAAAAAGGTGGAGGCAATTCGTTCACCTTTCCAGCGTGGGCATAATCTCACTTATGCACGATTACGTGTGTGGAGGATTACGATTGGCATAAATAACTTCAAAAAAAAATTGCCGGGCGAAGGACGGGCATATTACTCGTAATTATTTTCAAGTACGTCGTCAGTACGTGACTTGCGTTGACCCACAACAGGTGTATAGGACTTTTCCATCAGCTGGCACATCTATCCGTCCTTCCGCCAATATATCTGTCCACACAGGCTGAGGGCATTCCACTCTGCTTGGCCGGTTTCGCGATATGGATGCCAGCAGGGTAATGGTGCACGCGATTCATTACACTTTACGACCACTTTATTGCTAAATATGGGTAATGTTGAGGATAGGGCATAGTCGTTACCGGGCCATACCTAAGGGTGGTCCTGTTCTCGCCTTGATTTATATCCTCGCAGATGACACCCACACTACAGGGTGTGCCAAAAGTTTCGGTCATATTTGCAGTATGTTTTATTATTACTGTAGTATAGAATTTTACATTTTTGGGACACCATAATGGCTTGTCCTTACCCTTTCTCCAGGGGTGGTACTGACTTGTGCGAGAAAGGCAAGTCCATGATCTGTACCCAACAACCTCCCACACCCAACGTGTCTATATAGAACCTAAGAAGTGGCCTGATTGAAGACAAAGCGAAGAAGAGAGCATGCATATGCATAGGATCCAGGGGCGATAGAAAGAAAAGAGGGCGGACGTAACAATGCATGTAATTTCCACCTAGGGCCAACACAAACTGACAATTCGGATGAGTCCCTTTAGGGGGTCAAAATTAGGGCGAGTCAACAGAGGTGGGGTCATCATCATGTCAGGCCCTTGAGGGATGCTGCTTGTATGATTCACCTGAGCATATCCGTGAGTGGACAACAGGTGCAAGGTTGATGCTGATAAAAATATATAGCACGCGACACATTTCGGATTTATTCCGGATGACTAATCTGCCTCCCCCGGAAGTGTCATTGTGCGGAACAATGCTGGGGAAATCTCGATGGAGTATTTCAAGGTGGATTTTTGCGTGTACGTAGCAGGTGTACTCAGGGCAGGTGTGATATGATGCAGCTGCATTAGTTTTAATAATAAAATAATATATAAATAAAAATTTATTATATTAAAATCGTTCGTTGTGTTTTTTGCGACGCTTCCAATTGGCCCACAGCGCAATGGGTAGGCAGCGCCTCTGGTGCCTCACAGCTAATACTCTCAATAATTATCGACAATTAGTGCCCCAAATTATAACTAATAGTTCGACTTGAATGCCCTGTATTGTTGTCCCGCCTATCTCTTCATACCTTGTGGCTACAAGTCACTAAAATAAACGGTTTGGGATCCCAAAATAAAACTGGATAAGTGGAGCCCCCTAATCGCTGAGGTGTGATTGGTCGGCAGCACCGGTCCGCCTGATTTGCATACGGTTTTATAGGCGGGAATAATGTGTTGGGTACAACACGAACCTGTCCCAGAAGCAACTTGGGGAATGCACTTCAAGCAAGTTTTCCTGGTGTGCAAGTTTCTGCCCTCCCCTCTCCAAACTATATACACCTCGTTTTTTACTACCATAAAATCGGGACATGGACCTTGAAAGGTCGCTCTCTTACCTTGCAGAAAATCAATTGCCAACAATTGCATCGTAAAGAGACGAACCCATTTTTGCATATATCCACCCCAGACATTTGCTAAGTAGCCTTTTCGACTTGGACGTAATCAGTGGATTTTTGGCTGACACTTTTGGCTGATTGTCCATCCTGATTTTTTGTAGAAATTTGCTAGCTGGGTGTTCTTTCTATGAAATCACTGTGAGTGAGACAATAACGGCTTTATTGCGTCAATGATTGATTCAATTGATCGTTCTACAATGAGTGCTTTTTCCAGTCACATTTTAGAGTCCATATTTGCATATTAGGAATCAACAGTTAACACCAATTTTTTTCTGACTTAGGCTTTTTTTTGTTGCATACCAGCAGATACTTAGGTCTCATATTTATTTTTGATCCTCGTCTAGTCGCAAGCGTCGCAACTCGTACACTATAGTCCTTCTTCCTCTCTGGGAAGATGGCCAAAGATTGAAACCAGTTCCTCCTTTTTCTTTGAGCCTCCATTTTCAAAAAGGAGTTACAATGAGCCAGCAGCAATCCGAGCGTGTCGATCTATCTCCAAAGAGTATATATAAAAGCCTTCCCCAAATAATCCCAAAAGGAAAAAACGGCGACGTTCTTTTCCTTGACACCATTGCACCAAATATGGCCAAAAGGGGCGGCCATGAAGACCCCCCCTCTTGGAACACCCTATATACTTCTATAACCACATCACACTTATGCTTCCTCCGCAAAAATAGTTTGGCTTAAAGAGGGGCTTCTTTCTGATTAACTAGTGTGTGGGTTTCTCTGGCTCTTTTTCAAAGGGAATCTCCACATAGGATCGGACATGCTTTTTTTGGCCACCATTTTTTTTGAAACCCCCCCGTCTTTCAAAGTTGGGAATTAATCAAAACAAAATGTAGTATATGGGTCATTTTTTTTAGCAAATAATTTTTTTTAAAGGCCAGAAGTAGCAAAAGTGCACAAGTTCAAGAGAATGTGACAAGTAACTCAAGGTTGCTGAGTTTACAGGATGGCTTTTTAATCGTCTCTGCTAGTTTGGATGGATGGTTAACGCTCTTTTTTTATATTAATTTTTTTACTGACATAAACATCACATCTGCACATGGTTTGATCATGTTTCGCATGCTGACATACCGTTTCTGTCGACTCGTTCCTTGCACAACCTACTAGCAATTAAGGGAGATTATTCGATGACTCCAAACCATGTTAGCATAGGCCGAGCATGTGTTTATTCGTAGATAAATAAGGGCGGGAAAAAATGGGGACGAAAGGGCGTGGCTTTTGCTCTACTTTTGTAGGATCAATGGAGTGAAAAGTGACAGACGGAAAAAAAAAATAATGCAGGAAATTAATTCTTTCATGAAATTGCAGGTTTTGGGTCCAGCTTGTTTTTCATGCACATTTGTGCAGTAATATATGTCCATAGAGTACAACAGTATGTCAGGAAGTGAAGGTCGTGAATGGCAGCAGAAGCCTCAGAAGACCTCTTTTGGTTGGAGCCATTTGACCTTGGCAGTAGTTGGCAGTGTCAGCTGTTTTGTGGCCGTCAATCAGGCCATCTTCTTTCCCTTTCTTTTATTTCCTTTTGCCAGTGTGTGACGTGGGTGCCTCTGCCTCTGCCTTGCCTTTCTTTGGTTCACCCCCGGCTCTAAATCCGGAACCGTGAAGAAATTTGCAGTGGCGCCCGAACCTCTGGCGCTTCATCTCTTCCTTGCCAAATCCGTACTTGCGTCACCCACTGCCTCATACAGACTGTTAACTTATAGACGGTCTTATAAAAGGTGACAATGGACAGTCCAGGCGAGGTCTCGACACCTCCTACGCCACTATGGACAATCATGTTTCTGTTGAGTGAGATGTTGTGGAGGATTTGAGAGATGAACAGGTGGTAGCAGATGGGACTCAACACTTGTGTTTCAGTTGTTTGCGTTTTGTCTGTGGAACTTGCAAGTTGTCGCCATGGATAAGGCGTCATCTTTGAATGTCAAGGACGTCTTCAACAGACGCCATATCTGGATATTAGATTAACACTCCAGCTCAGTGTTTCCGACTACAAATCAGCGTCCGGTGAGGTCCGGAATATGGCAGCCGGAATTAGATTTATCACCCCCAAAAAATGTGATAAAAATTTGACCTATCGTATAATATTCCAAGTTACAGCTTTTTATCTAGGACGAAAGAATGGAGGTGTCAAAATTAGCTTCAGTGATGAGTATGTGATAGAGCCAAGGACGAGCAATAAAAAGTCCGGTTTATTCGTTGTGCTAACACAATGAAAGAGATCACCAGTCGCATCTTCCGTACGTTTATCACCTTGAAAAGAGTAAAGTGCTAACTCATGAAGACGTTTTGACGAGAGCACTTTACTGGTGCTTCACGTCATGCACACGTTTTGTGAGATCCTTGTGTCCACTCCTGAACGCGTTTGCAGATAACGACTCTCGAGCGACTTAGCACCTTGTGGACAATGCGGATGGAACGAACAAACCCCATCGGGACTGCAAAAAAAAATACTGTATATAAAGGTGGGAACTCGTTTTCCCATAAATCTATCGTTAGCACCTCTTTCTTACAAGGTGACGGCGTTAAGTCACAAGCAGTATCAGTGGAATTTGTATTCTGCAGTGTTACAAGAACAACCTTCTTATCTGTGTGCATCTCTGACAAGCTCAGCTTGACCAGGCTTACAACAATGGCATTCCACTCGCCAAGTATAAGGAGGGGAAGATAAATAATCCGTGACATTTTTGTAACTATAGAATTGACGATTTTTACCACCCCATGTAATTTCCGTACGCTGTAAACCGCAACTGGTGTGTCTCGCATGGAGCATCAATTTTTAATGCTCCACCAGTGATGCTCTTTTAATATTTTGAAGTTTACAGTGTAAGTTGATGACAAAGAAGAACAACACATTTTGAGCCTCTATGACCGTCAAGTAGACCCTGTACGACCAGAATTCCACTGAAGCAATCAACCTGTTTGCGAATGTTGAAATTCCGCAACAAGACCGTTCGACTGGCTGGAATTTTCATTACTATTGTAAAAAGATGGCTGCTCTAATTGGATGCCGACAGCCGACTGTTCAACGGTCACCGAAGCAGGTTGGCATGGTGGATAAGGCGTCCGACTGCTAATCGGGAGGTCCAGGGTTCGATTCCCGGGGCCGATGGTTTTCTGTGGTTTTCCCCCAGGAAAATTCCGGGGTCGCTTCCGTAAGGCCACAGCCGCTTCCTTCCTTCCCTATCCTTGGAGGTTGAAGAGGCAATGCTGGGCCAACCTCCCTAATATCAATTATTAAGTATGTTTCTACGGTCGCGATGACATGCACGCTGTACTTGGGTACTGAGTGTCTCATTATGCTCATTTGAACACGTTTGTTTCATCCCGCCACTGATTGAACCCTCAGACACTCTGCCATCTGGTGAGATCTTCATCAATCACACGCAATCACATTAGAAGACACTAGTGACATCTACCGGGTGTTTCGGAACAGCCTGTGGGCGGGTAGTAGGCCCACATGGCCACAGGGAGTAGGCCGCGCCCGCCGTTTGTTCGACCCGGCTTGATCCAATCACCTGGCTCCACGGGATTGGCTGCCTCCGGAAAATTGTTGCTTTGCTTTTCGCCCCGATGTTCCACAGTCCACTGAATCTCTTCTAGTCTCGCCTTTGGCCGACTCGCAACCCGAGAGTCGGTCTGGAACACTGGGAGAAAGAGAGAGGGAGGGTTGATCGGAGGGATGCTCGGCAACTGCATTGGTTGTACTGAAGTTTTAATATTGGGAAGTTAGGTAACTATGGACAAGGTTTTTTTTTTATCTGGTGTGTTGTTCCATAAGGGGACTTGGAAGTTGAGGACTAGTGTTGGTGGTGGTGCGGACGTGTTTAAATTGCCACCTTGCCTATGCTGCGGATGGCCTCGAAATTATTCCAATATTCAGATGCACATGTTCCATTCATATTCAAATGTGCACAGAAAAAATTAGTAGCTTGAAACGCTTGAGATATTCTAATGTTCAGATTGTTCTGCATGTTGATTTTCACAGACAAAAAGTGTCCCAGGTTTAAAGTTAGGTGATAGAATCATTCTTCAAGAAAAAGTAGGGATGGCCCTAAGTGGAATTTGTCTGGTGCACGTCAACCTTTAAAAATAGTGGTCATACCTTTAATGCTTTAACCCAGGGTTTCTCAACCTTTTTGCCTTTGTGGAACCCTTAAAATAATATTGCAGTGTCAAGAAACCCCTACATAAAAATTATTATATTAATTAATGGCACAATAAACATTTACATACTGTGTGGAAAATGAAACGACGACCTGACGTCATTGTCACACAACAATATGAGTAAACAGTGAGAACAAAAAGAATATTGTTTACACCTATGTTGTTGCATGAGAACAAAATGATGACGTCAGATTGTCATTTCGTTTTCCGCACTGTACAATGAGCCTATTCATCAAGCTATTTCTCGTGGAACCCCAGAGAAACCCTGCTTTATCCTCTAATTACTAATTACATGCATACATGCTCGCAGATTATGATCATAAGTTGGTACGCTCTCTTGCCACTAATAGAACAAAGGAGTGCAGTTTCATCCGTTAGTAGTTTGCAATGGTTATGGATGAAATTTAGATGATCACCTAGATTCATTGTGCGTTATTTGTTACAGGTGTCTCTCCCAAAAGATGCGTTGGTTTGGAGTTGTCGTTGTGGCAGCCTGTTGGCTGTTGTGTTCTGCAAAGAGCAGGCCAAAGTCAGTGACCACCCTGGTGGATGCAAAGTGGCCGTCCACACCCATCCTGCTGGAGGTGGCGGAATACTTGGCCGAGGAAAGCCAGGCGCACTTCTGGGGATTTGTGGACAGCGTGTCCGAATTTGAGCAGGATTTTATTCAACACAGTGAGTCCAACAAGCATCAGTCAGTTGATAATGTTTATGAAGTTAATGTATTATGTGTATAATTTTGATTTTTCTTTCTCAGAAACTGATCAAGAAACGTATGAATTTTCTCTTTCGGAGGCAAGCCGTTTTATATCGTTGGGGCAGCTGTCCTTCCTGAAGCTGTCCCTCTCCCTTCGCAATTACTCTGTCACTGTGGAGACGCACCATCAGATGGCTCTAGACAGGCATCTGCCTGAAGACTGTCTCGCTGTGGCCGACATCAATGGGAAGCTGACCTGTGACCCCTCAGCTGTGGAGGTTATAGTGCAAGCTGCGTCCAAGCAGGGAAGTATTGACAAGCCAGAGTTTTTTCTGGTTGACCATCGCTATTCTGATGGCTCCGAGGCAGAAGTAGGAGTTGTGCTGTACGGAGAGATTGGAACAGACAAGTTCAAGCAATTCCATCAGGTGTTGAAGCCACTTGCGGAAGACGGAAAAGTGGATTACATTCTCAGGCACTACCTGAAGGTCAGCAACTACATTTGTTACCTTGCATTGCTTATGGGAGGAAAAAAAATTCATTAGTAAGCTTGTGGAGGAAATGCTGCAAACCAGTTACTGTAGTATATATTAATAAAAAAATACAGTGTGTTGCAAGTATGTGAATAGATTTGTTTGCAGAAAATTTTGCTCAATGCTGTTATTTTTTTGAGCACCTTGATGCACTTAATGACACAGAATTTGTGGATTTTGGTTGCATTATATCCATCCGCAAACCAAAATCTGGAAATTTCACACCCATTTTTGTCATTTTCAGAATCGTCCTGAGAGGAAGACTCGGTTGTCAGGCTACGGGGTGGAGCTTCAGATAAAGTCGACTGAGTACAAGGCTCAGGATGACACCAAGGTGGAAGGTGGTGAAGGGAGGGAAGGAGATGATGACAGTCAGGAAGAAGAGGAAGAATTGGAAGGATACCGGTTCACTAGGCTGAAGGAACTGTATCCAGATAGTAGAGATGCTCTGGAGAAGTTCAAGTCACATTTGATTGAGAACAGTGGGGAGATGGCCCCACTCAAGGTGTGGCAGCTGCAGGAGCTGTCTTTACAGGCAGCTCAGAGGATTCTCAGCCACCCTAAGGAAGAGGCCATCAAAGTTCTGGCGCAAATCTCGCAGAACTTTCCTGTCCAGGTACGGTAAAACACAGTTTAGCCAAAATCGTACACTACCTGAAGTAAGTCTGATTAGCTTTCGAGGTCATGGTGTGGTACAGTGAACAGTGTGGTTAATTTAATCCACCGTCTCTTGTACTATCAGGACAGTATTATTGTGGACACTTCCACAAGAACAGCATGTGAAAGTGTCCTGAATAATATTGTGCTGACAGTACATCTCTTGTATGAAGTGCAGTAACTGTCTTCGGAGTTCGGACCCTCCCAAGTTATAGACGTGAGAAGGTTCTGATCCATGGTTGTTACAGGCCAGATCTCTTGTGAAGACTGTTGTGCCAGAGGAGCTCCGAGATGAGATAAAGCAGAACCGGGAGTATTTGATGGCCAGCATGAACCTGCATCCAACTGATGCTGCTATATTTGTGAATGGGATGTTCTATGATGCTGAGCTTACTGATGTTTTCACCTTGGTGGATGCCCTGAGGCAGGAGCTGAAAGTTCTTGAAGGACTGCATAAGATAGGTGGGTATTGTTTTCCAAACATGTAGAAAGAAGCACAGTAACATGAAGGTACATAAAATATTTTACGTTATTTGATTAAACTTTAGGTGTGGAGGAGCAGCATCTGTCCAAGCTCCTTTCTCTAGACATGAGTGGTGGGGCCAGTGAAGACTACGCAGTGGATATCCGTGACTCAGCTGTTGTGTACCTCAATGACATAGAGCAGGATAAGCAGTATCGTCGATGGCCATCCTCAGTGATGGACATGCTACGCCCTAGTTACCCTGGGATGTTGAAGACCATTCGCCGTAACATGTATCACCTGGTACTTATAGTGGACCCATCTAAGGAGGAGTCTAAGCCCCTTCTGAAAATGGCTGAAGCGTTTGTGGTTCATAATGCTCCATTACGAACTGGCATAGTGTTTGCTGTCAACTCAGATCCAACCGTCAGTGGCATGAAGGATGCAGGGGTGGCTATGTTGAATGCTTTCAATTACGTCTCGGAAGTGCGAGGGGAACGATATCATGGCTTGAGCTTCCTGACTGATGTGTATGCTGAGTCCAAGGAGGGAGATGTGACTGTGGCTCAAGTTAAGAAGCTCCTCAAAGAGCGCCATCCAGAGGCAGACATTGAGGACGTCTTGGGCGAGGGTTCAGAGTATGATGTAGGTCGGCAGCTGGCCCGAGATTTTGTGCAGCGTGTTGGATTGCGGAGGGTGCCACAAGCCCTTTTGAATGGGGTACCTCTTCCTGAGAAGGACCTTGAGGGAGAACGATTTGAGGAGGCTGTGCTGACTGCACTGGTGTCACAGACCTCAACCCTGCAAAGAGCAGTGTTCAAGGGTGAATTGACTGATGATGACATAGTCATTGACTGGTTGATGGGACAGCCAAATGTTATGCCCAGGCTGAATGAGAGAATTCTGTATGGGAAGGGGCGATTTTTGGATATCACTGGAGATCCGTTGCCTACTCTGGACTGGTCGCTGTTTACGGGACTTTCTGGCAGGGATATGGTTGCCACTCTGACAAAGCACCTGAACTATGTTGCTAGGAAAGTTGCCACATCCATTGTGCCAGTGACCAACTGGATTGTCACTGATGTGGAGACACCAGCTGGAAGGGAGCTGCTCAGAAAGGCTATGGATCACATGGTGAGTGGGAGCACATCCTTAGCTTTGTTGACAAGGCGCGATAAAATTTTGAATTCTGTAGTGCAGTGAAACTTTGAGGATTTAAAAACATTGGCTGGCTATGCCAAGATTGCAGTGGAAGTATGGACAGATTTTCCGTGATAACCTGTTGCACAAGATGTCAGATTTTTTCGTCGTGAATGGTTCTTGCAGACTTATGCCAATACTTCACTGCAACCTCGGGGTAGATAGTCTACACTCTACTGTGGAAAATTTACAATGCCTATGAAATGTGTTGAATTTGAGCACCCACTTATGCTAAAAAATTTGGTAGTATATGCTGGTATTTTATAACCTACAGAGAGAGACGAACCAAGTGAGACTGTCAGTGATTCCCAATCCAGCTTCACCTGAAACGCCAAACATTCTGACCCATGCTGTTTACTCGGCACTGGAGTCCCTCCCACCAGACGATGGACGTGATTTTGTGTACAAAATCATCCAAGAGCATGTTGCCAAGACCATCCAAGACGGGTCGAAACAACCTGAAGACGCTGCAGTTGGGGTGAGATCATTAAAGTTGAATTTTTAAATAAACGCTCTGTAGGGGCTTTCCAAACTGGCAGATGCCTACAGCTAGATCACAATTAGTATATTAGCTTATTATGGACAAGTCTTAGCACTGCCTTGTTACTGAAATGATTTGCTTTAAACAGAGGTAGAATATTTTTAGAAGCATTTCTCCGCAACGGGAAGCATTTTATACTGGAATAAATGCTAGAGTGTTGAATAATCGATGTGATCTACATGTGTTGCAGGGAATGGATATGGCGGCATTTAAAACCGCCTTTGAATCGAGTCAAACTTCGAGACTCCTGCCAGCCTACAGAACTTTATGCCAGAGAGTACTTCAGTTTAGAGCTGGCCAGCGAGGTGTGGTGTCTAATGGGAAGGTAATTGGCCCACTGGATGATGGTGAAGGCTTTGAAGAGGAAGACTTCAACTTGCTGGAGAGGCTGACGCTTTCCTCGTATGGAAACCAGCTGGTAGAGGACCTTAAGGAGATGGAAGAGGAAGTGGATGGAGGTGGAGATTGGGGGATGAGCTCAGAGGAAGACAGCGACAAGGCCATGAAGGTGGCTGCCCTGTTGTCTGCCCATCCACAGGCCAAGTCCCGCTCTCAGGTGTTGTTCAGAGGGGAGGAACATAGCGTTATACATCTGCAACCCAAGATGCCTGGTCAGCCAGCACTGGAAGTTGTAGCCATTCTAGATCCTGTTTCCAGGTTTGTACATTTGTAGCCTTTTTTACCTTATTTTCAGGTCTACTTGTTTTGGATCAGAAGTAGTTTAATTACCATAACTATGTTACCATACTCACAGGGGTGCACAGAAGCTTTCCACATTGCTTAGTGTGCTGCAGGATGTGGTCAACTGCAGGATCCGCATTTTTCTGAACTGTTTGGAAAAGCATAGTGAGATGCCGCTGAGGAGCTTCTATCGGTTTGTGTTGGAACCTGAGCTGCAGTTTGACTCAATCGGTGCACTGGTGAATGGTCCGATTGCTCGGTTCAGCAACATGCCTGAGTCACCTGTGCTAACCCAGAACCTGCATGTTCCAGAGCACTGGCTCACTGAGGTTGTGAGAGCTGCCTATGATCTGGACAACATTCACTTAGAAGAGGTAGACCTTTAAAAATAGAATCCACCTGTTGTCACTAATGTATGTCAGTGATTACTTGAAAAACCACATATGAAAAATTTAAAATTTAGTTGGCATTTACATGTGTGATCATTTATCACTGGTTGAATTGTGCATGCATGCATGCATACTTCACGAATGTTTGTATTCTGAAGTTATTAACAGCCTTCCATGCACACTTTCAGGTTGACAGTGTTGTCCACAGCGAATATGAGCTGGAATACCTGCTGGTGGAGGGCCAGTGCCACGAGCAGTCCACAGGTACCCCTCCACGCGGCCTACAAATCACCCTTGGAACTGCTCATGACCCAGTCCAGGTGGACACTATTGTGATGGCCAACCTGGGGTACCTGCAGCTCAAGGCTCAACCTGGGGCATGGGTCTTGCGTCTCCGCCAAGGACGCTCCTCAGACATCTACCACATTGTGTCACACGAGAACACTGACACTCCAGTCAACTCTACGGATATTCGTGTGGTGGTTAGCTCCTTCCGGAGCCTAGTGGTGAAGCTTAAGGTGGCTAAGCGCCCTGGGAAGGAGCACACTGACCTGCTCTATGATGATGACCAAGGGAATGGTGGGGGTGGAATTTGGAATACCATAACCAGTTCATTTGGGACCAAGGAAGGTGGGGAAGAGGGTGAGTCAGAGGACAACAAGATCAACATCTTCTCAGTGGCATCTGGCCATCTGTATGAGCGTCTCCTTCGAATCATGATGCTTAGTGTTGTGAAACACACAAAAACACCAGTCAAGTTTTGGTTCCTGAAAAACTACTTGTCACCCATGTTCAAAGACTTCCTCCCACATATGGCCCGGGAGTATGGGTTTGAATATGAGTTGGTGCAGTATAAATGGCCGAGGTGGCTGCACCAGCAAACAGAGAAGCAGCGGCTGATCTGGGGCTACAAAATCTTATTCCTGGATGTGCTTTTCCCACTCGACGTGCGCAAGATCATTTTTGTTGATGCAGATCAGGTGGTGAGGGCCGATCTGAAGGATCTGCGTGACCTGGATCTGGGAGGTGCCCCTTACGGTTACACACCCTTCTGTGACAGCAGGAAGGAGATGGATGGGTTCCGCTTCTGGAGTCAGGGCTACTGGAAAAGCCATTTGCAGGGGCGCAAATACCACATCAGTGCTCTTTACGTGGTGGACTTGAGGCGCTTCAGGAGAGTAGCTGCAGGAGACAGGCTTAGGGGACAATACCAGGCTCTGAGCATGGATCCCAACAGCTTGTCTAATTTGGATCAGGACTTGCCCAACAACATGATACATCAGGTGGCCATCAAGAGCCTCCCACAGGAATGGCTCTGGTGTGAGACCTGGTGTAATGATGACTCCAAGAAGTACGCCAAGACTATTGACCTGGTAAGTTCTGTTGTTACAGCAGTGTTGGTAAAATTGTATTGATCACAGCCCGCTTAGATTAAGGAAAGGATCCTGCAGTTCGCTTATTCCCCTAATCAAATGGTAATTTGCCAGTTACCATATTTGACGACATATAAGACACACTTTTTCCCCCAAAAAATTGCTCAAAGAATTGCCCTGAGTCTTATATGCGAATGTACACTAAAACCTTTTTCTCCTGAATATTATCTGCTGAAATGGCAATGTGTCTTATATGCCATCAAATTCAGTACATCCTAAAAGGAACTTACTTTTATTAACTAATGGCTGACCTCTTTTGGGAGCCACTATAATGCCATAGTAGCTCGATATTATTAAATTAGGGTCATGTCACATCTCTTGCACTGCAGAAAAGAAATGATTGAGAAAGATCCATTTATTCTGACAAAATTACAATGCGCAACTCATTTTCTTTGCAGTGTAATAATCCACTAACAAAGGAGTCCAAGCTCACGGCTGCTATGAGAATAATCAGTGAATGGAAGGACTATGACATGGAAGTTAAAAAATTGCAAGAAAAGGTGGTAAGGTTACAGAGGGAGAGTCAAGAGAGAGAGAGATTGAAGGAAGAGGCAGAGGAAGCAGCCAGAATTAACGAAAGAAGATCAGTGCCCAATGAAGGTCGAAAGGAGGAGAGAAGAACAGAGCATTTCCCAAACCATGACGACTTGTGACGAGGAAGAGCTATTTAAAATAATTACAAGAGGACTCCTTGGTCAGTCTTGAGACAGAAAACAGCCTGTGCTTGAGTTTTTGTCCCAAGAATTTCCAAGCGGCCCTCACACAATGTCTGTGATGTGTGCATGGGATGAATGCATGAGCGTGTGTGTGCGGAATATGAAGAAATCATGTCCAGTTGTTTCCCTGTGAACATCTTAACGGTTATTAAAAAAAGGATGCCTGAAAAACAGGATACGAGTTCTCTCTTCACATCCATTGCCGAGGCCAGGGGGGTGGGTTCACGGCCCACACACACAGCAGTCCCCCCCCTCCTCCGAGAAGAAAGAAGGTAGTAGGTGTGGGAGCTGCCACTGTTGTCGAAGCACTTAGCACTTCGGGATGCCCACTTCGCATGGAGCATTTTTCCGTTCTTCTTTTTGTGCCTACCAATGGCACGTGTATCTGTTCCAAACCTTCCATCATAGGCAATGGTGGACCTCAACCACCCGCTCACACTTCTTGCACTTGACATAGCAGCACCAATAGTACTTGCAATGGCACCTCTCCGCCCTCTTCTCCCAAGCGGTGTGGTGTCCTCTCCCGCAGCACATGGACTCACAACCCAAGTAGCCCGTAGAGCTTGCATTACACCACCTGCAATTGAACATATACTCTTACATATCAAAACAGATTACCCAGCAAAAGCCACCCCCTAGGAGGCGAAACCCTACTCAATTACGACCCCCTGAGGGCAGGTATCGTTCCTTCCTTCTCCATGGTTGTTCCCCCCTTAGCCTTCAGGCAGCAACCGTGGAATGGTCGGCGTGGAAATTACAGGGCGGAGGTGAGAAGGCAGCGGCCGGTTTTCGCGCCTTTTGTACAACCTGCACCCCCTATCACGCCTCCATCATGCCATTTCCATGCTGGTGTACTCAATGGTACCCCCACATTGCCCCCTCCAAAAAAATTAGAGTACACGTGTCTTAAGAATTGTCTCAATGTACAATGGATCCACCCTCTACAACATTCCTTCGCCACTTTTTTTCTGGGAGGTTATTTTTTTATATGTATTATTCTAATAAAAAGGCAGCTGGTAGCCTCCAGAGTGTTGGAGTTGGCTTTCACTTATGACCGGGAGAGCATGCTCGTTGCCGCCGTTTAACATGAAATGGGTTTTACCTCGGGGTGTTTTAGGTGACAGGTGGTCTGGGACGCAGCCCCTTTCGATTCCTAAGATTATGATGCATTATGCTATTAGCTACCCAAGGAAAAGGTTGCTTGGGGAATTGCTTGACAAGCAGGTGTGACCTGATTGTTTCTAAACCTCAGGATGTTTATATTACACTGGATATATACTCATCTATAATATTTAAATCGTATGATTCGTGATTATTAAGCAAGGCTGCTGATTGGCCCGTTGTTATTGTTAGCGTGACGATTAGCCCCCGCCCTGCGCATGCGCAATGGGGGGAGAAACTCCTCAGTTGCTTGCCGACTGGCGGCGAGTAAACATTGCGGATCGTCTCTCCCGACACCACTACCAGCTACGGGTTTTCTATCGTTTCTTTTAGAAGTACAGCAACGAGTATTGTACGAAAATGTAAGAGGCACGCGAGCCATGTTTTGTTGGCCCTGGATGACCACATTGACCGTTATGTCCCTGAGTTATTTTTAATGGCCCCCATCTTTTTGTGTGTGAAACCGTCATTTCGTGGGTCCTTCCCTGGGGGGGCCAAAAGGCACAAGGCGACATGGGCCAGGCGAGGCTCCCCTTATAATGAGAGCTGCGGTCCGCTTTGAACTTTCAGGCCTTCCCACCCTCCCAACCCCACCTTCTTCCCCCCCAAAAAATGTTTCCAGCCCGAGGATAATTAATGGAGGCAAGCAAGGTGGTCGCCTAGACCCAGGAGAGAATTACTTCGTAAAGATGCCGTTCGTATCCGGAGTTTAATTTTTTTGAAATATACAATTTTTTTGGGGGACACTTCAATTATGTGGAGGGCGGCTTTCTTCAGAGGAATTCTAGGAGGGAAAACAAAAGCGGCGGGGGTCGCTACTTGTGTCCGGTAATATTGTTGCCAAAAGCATACTGACCTTCCTCTTGTGCCCAGACTACCAAATCTGGCGTCCTTCAGACAATAATCTGGTGATTTGGCAGAGTAGATGAGGTCTCTGTCTGAGAATGGTCCAATGATGGCTCTGTTGGCGGGCAGTAGCATTTGTGAGGCTAGGGGCCGGGGTATTCCGGATCTGGTCCCAAGTGCCCCGATAGACAGCCCCGGAGGACCCACTATGGGCACCACCAGTACCGGGGCACTTCCTCGGCGGTGGGTGACCTCCGTTGCGGTCACATACTTTCGCTTCAGCCTCTCTCCAACTTCCATCAGCCTAGGAAGGGCTCTCCAGCATGTCTTCACATTGCAGGAGCCAGACACCCCGTGGCATTTGCATTGGCTTTGCAAACTGTCCTCAACCGCCTGGAAGGTTCACACGGGCGTTAGATCAGCAAAGACAAAGACAACGACATATTAATGGATGTAAGTGGATGATTTATAGGAGGCTTTTACATAGGGTGTGACTCTGAGTGTGTCTGCTGCTACATATCCTCCCAGTTTTTGTGACGTGAGTTATGCTAATGTGACCGGTTCCCCACCTATATGCTGGGCTGACCTGCAGGTGTCAAAAATTGGGGTCACTTAAATGCTAAATGACTACTGTATTGAACATGAACAGTAGCCTACACCTGTCAAACTAATGGCGAGAAACTGGGGCATGCCGATAAGTCAAAATATGGCCTGAGGTGATAGATTTCCTACACCTATATGATCGACAGTACATATTTTATAATAATATTCAGGCATGTGGTAGTAAACTATATACTTTAAGAAAATTGTTGACCACAGCAACCAAAAGCTAACCATATTAGTACTCAGCGATTCGTTCCATTGCTCTGTGCATGATTTGCTTTGAAAGAAAAAACTGCCCATGAGCAAGTATTGTTGTCATGGGTGTTATGATGACTGTTTCAGGACCCATAAAGTACAGTGGCCTTCTGCTGCTTTTCATGTCCTTTTTTTATTACAAATGGACCTGATGCTATATAGGGAGTCAAAAACCCTTAGAAAAGTTCGCATTGTGTAGCAGCCTTATCCTGGCTAAAAGGTTCTATAAAGAGTGGGGGTTACGTGTCATAAAACAATAATATGGCTTTTTGGTGAGCCTTGAAGCCAGATTACTTCCCAACAGGTACTCTCATGTTAGTTACACAACGCTGTTTAAATACATCAAGCGAATATTTGATGCAGCTTTTAAAATGTGCTAAACAGTGACAAAAGTCATATAATAAAATTTTCCAGTTGGTTTGATTTCCATTCGGATGATGGAACAAAAATTGTGCAAATATTTCCAGAAAATGGTTCATTCACCTTATGATGGCACTTCATATAATAGCCTGCGAATTATGCAGTAAACTGGCTGAATTTTTGACACAATTACGACACGAGTTAAATTACTTGTTGATGCTTGATTTTACGACATCAAATCAAGCGCAACAATCGAAGAATCCAGTTTAGTAATATGTTTGCTTAAAGAGGGTCTTTATAAGTTTTAAAATACTCGTACCGGTACTTTACAATGTAAGCAGGGCCGATTTTTTAAAAATGTACCTCGTAGTCTTATATGGCAAGAACAAGATTTTTAGATGAAGGCATTTCGATCTGACTTTCCAATTATTTGGTCCGACAAGTCATTAACCCTTGGGTCATCGCTTTGGTCAGTCTTCAGGCATCCACATTATCAGGTTTCAGTCAGATATAAAGTTAAGGAAGAGATCAATGTCAGATATGTCAGGATTCATTCTTCTATCCTATTTTTTATTATTACATAAAGTCGTTTTTTGTGTGTGAAAATGTGTAGATCTTGTTTGACTTCATAGCCTGTATATAATAATTTATAGTTAATGGCAACAATTGCTGCTGGAAACTCCCGGTTCGTGTGCCTGTATAAGGGCTAGAGCATAATATTTTTGTCGGTATGGGTCCAGGGACGTGGAATGAAAATATGCCTGGAATGTTGATGGGACGTAATAAAACCGAGGAGGCGGCAGAATTACACGGGTGTTAGAGTGTGAAACGATGGCCCCAGAACAACCAGGCTCAGAATATCAGAGAAGATGGTTGCACCCTCCCTAATAACCGACTGGCAGATACAGTCAAAAGAAGATAACATAATTTTGTGATTGTGATTTGTGACCCCCTCCAAGATATCATCGTCAAAATGTTGTAGCCAATCGTCTTGGAAATGACTAAGCTACTCACCCGTCGTCCTGCTCGATTGTTGTGAATATTAACAGCCGACATGGCCGTCTTCCGCACTTTCTTCACCTTATCAGGCGCATCTGCAAACACCCTGCTTACCTGCAGACAAAAACCATCAATCATAACGTACCCTGCAATTACATACTGAGACACAACGTACCTGCAGACCAACTTTGAGATTGTCCCCACACCCTCCCCATTGGAAGTCCCCATGTGGTGGTTCCCTAGGTGGAGATGCGCATGTGCACTGGTCCAACGATCCGCTTGCGCATGCGCGGGCAATAGTGTACGCCGCCGCCGCAGACGACAACGCATAGACGTACGCCTGCTCTCTGGTACCTGTTTTGGTCAATGCACTAGTTTTGGTCAATGCACTAGTAATAAATTGGCCTTGTGGTTCTGGGGAACAGTGTGAAATGGAGGCTGGTATTTAGAGTGCAATGAAGCTTGGGAATAAGGGACGGGACATGGACGCAAAAAATATGGTTAAGTGGGAAGTCTGGGGCGAGAAGAAATTCATTATGAATTGCCTGAATGAGTCACGACAAAGGCAAGGAATGAAGGCGTGGACTTGGAGGGAAGGCATCCAGACCAAGAAGAAGAACGAAGAACGAAGAAAGAGAAGAAGAAGAAGAAGCGAGACATCCGGGACGGGCCAAGAGAGGAGATAATTAGGATGAAAACATGGACTCACCAGAAGTGAGATCAGGGGTCAAGGTGGGCGCGAAGGTCACTGAAGAGCAGTTCCATCGGCGGTCAGAAAAGAGTTGTTGGCACACCAGGGTTGTCTGATGAGCTGCCTTCACCAAGTGGGGCATCATCTAATAACATGGGTGTCGATATTTGACATGGATTTTATTAATAGACAATTTGTCACCCTGATGACATACCTGAAGTGATCGTTTGCAGAATTGAACTTGTCGCCTCACCAGTCCTGCATGACGTCTTGCTTGTCTGCAAAGCCTGGTCGAATTCCACGTTCCCGGTACTTGACGAAGAGCCCTTTAAAATTTTTTTTTTTAAAATTACTAATCAAAAATCTTGTTTTTAATAGTATACCTACAACCTGATTTTTAATGTGCATGTGCATCTTATGCACTTGGTATAGTGACTTTTTGTGTGTTTCACCTCCTCTCAGGTGTCATAAAACTGATTAATGTTACAATGAAATTCAGATCAGACACTAGGGTAATAAGTTGACCATCCTGGTTGCTAATTTCTTGTCTGTAGGGGTGGGCTAATATGTGACGTGCTATTTTTATTACTACCCAAACTGGTTCTTTAGTTCGGTGATGAAGAAGAAGGGGAGAAAAAAATGGTGTTTCCGTCGCCATATTCTCTTCCATGTTACACTCGGAAAATCTTGAGTAGCGCATGTACTTGTACTGTACATCACTATACATGTACAGCCGAAACATGATCATCTTAATCTTAAGCCAAAGATGCGTTTGGGCGATACATCATGTATCAAAATAATTATTATTACATTTAATCATTTATTTATGTTAATGATATTTTTTCAGATATTAAAATTTTTCCCTCCCTTATTCTGTTGTACTGAGTGTTGCATTGTGCTGTATTTTGTGGCTACTCCCGGACTCTCATTGCGCTACTCGTTTGCGACATTTTTAGGGTGGGAGACTTCACCGAGTATGATTTCTGTGGAAAACATTACAAGCTCGGTTATGTTGGAGACTCGAGTGAAATATAATTATTTTGCGCTTCGCGGCTGAGAAGTCAATAATGGCCAAGTAATGTTAATATATAGTTGAACTATCCATAACTAATTTCGGTACTGAACAACGCATCCATTGTAGCCTATATGAGCTTAAAAAAAAGGCGATAATAATTATGATGATGATATGAGGGAATGAAAGTTGAAATAAAGATATTGGGTTGAATTTTCGTCCCACTGCTAGTTGCTGCTAACTTAGCAGTATAGGCTAGCAGTGATAATGCTAAGTTAGAAGCAACTGGCAGTGGGACGAAAATACCACTCATTGTTTAAAACAGTGAAATGTTAACCAGAAATTGAACAATCCTGCCTAAGTGCGAATTACTTTATGGCTTCGGTTGTATCCAGGCCTAATTGATATAGTAAATGAATAGCACACTGCCTGCAATGCATACCATCAATCACACAGCAGGCCCTACATGATTGTAGTCCTAGTACATTAATAAATCATTATATTAGTCGTGCGAAGAATACTAATGTGTAACAAATCCTATAGGCCTATACCTGGTGTGGATTTTCGGGACAATAAAGTTGAACTGTCTATAGACTTCGAGATTCAAAGGAGGAAAAAACTTAACAATATATGGACAATACAATAATTTTAAAAGACGTGCTTTAAAATTGACACCATAATTATGTAGAATATAGGGCTTTTGTATACCTGATGAGATTTCATGACATTTTTAAAAGTGTACAGCCTATACTTGCTGAATTGGTACAGTATATGTAGATGTTTGCAAAAGCTTTCTCTACATCAGCGCTATTTTTAACTTTAGAGACATTTTAAGTTTCTGAATTAATGCCTCGGGTTCTTTTTATGCAAACCCGAAATACGAAGACCTTTTCTGCTTATAGGCTACATTTTCTTACGGTTCATTCCCGCACATAAAATATTGCGAATCGTCTCACTGATTTGCCAAATCTTGCTAAATAGACTGGCAAGATAAACTTCCAGCCCTCTGCTTCTCAGAAAAGAATTATGATTTGCACCTAATTAATTTATCGGTAAATTATGCTAATTTGTCACTTTAGTTTAGTGAAATAGCTCTTAAACGTATAATTTATACTACTTTCAGTGCTTACTTGACACTCCAATTCATTTTAAACGTCATGTTAATATTGTATGTTAATTAGAAAATGTATTTGGATTCTTCTTAACGTTATTCACTGCCGAAGTGAAATCGCATCTAAAAGAGGAAACTATTAGTAGGCTAATAGCACATTATAAATATTGAATAATACGAGGCCTACGAGTGTATACCATTGGACGATCCCATCTTTTGTTTGAAAACACTATATTCTTTTCGACTTATGTACAAAATCATTATCATAACTAGGCCTGTAGATTACTTCACATAGTTGAATTTTAGACGACCATTACGCGAAGGAAACAATAGAAAAGTTGCAGAAACAAGTGTTGGTCCATAGTTGATAATTCGATTTCTCTTTTCATAATCCCAAGTTCCTAATAGGCTAAGTTGAGCCCCATTTTCTCGAGGCGCCATGTTGATGACGGTGTGACGAATGATGAATGAACATGTAAGGCGAGCTGATTGATTGATGAAAGAAACAATCAACAATGCCAATATTACATATTAATACTCACAACCACCGGATGGCTTGGACCAGATCGGATAGCTGCAGGATGGACGCAAACACAAAGAGGATCGCCAACAAAGGCGCCCATGGGAAGATTCGCATGATGAGCGTCTTTATGCTGCACACTTTGGCACAACTGCAAACTCCTTCATGACCATCACCTTCACTATCTTGTCGAATAACCGCACACACAATCACAACAATAGAGGGTGGGTGAATCTTGCATTTTCTTTCGTATCATGATCACTCGCGATTCCAATATTGAAGTCTCCTGGAGAGCTTTTGAAGTCTCCAAAGTAGCGATAGGTGTCTGCCAGACTCAATGTTACCAAAAAGCTAAAGCATCCGCAACACCTTGGGACACCCCACCACCCACCACCACCCCTCTCCTTCACATGGACCCCCGCCGAGGCCTCATTGGCCCCTGTGGTCAGGCAGCCCCACCTCCAACATTTCTTGCAGCTCTGCCCAAATTCATCGCCCAGAACAACACCTCCACCACCTACTGAACCTAACCCCAGGGCACCACCAGACCCCCACTATATCCACCCCCTTCCCCCACTGCCAACATTGGCGGCTCCTGGTGCTTGTGATGGTTTTATTTTACAGATGACTTTGCCCTATCCGCATCATGGGATTGTTGCGGAGTTTTGTTGAAATGGGCAGGTTTTCAGTGGGATTGACGTGAAATTAACACTACCTTAGCCATCCAATGATGAGGCCTAATTAACGTTAATTGGTCATATAACAGCACCTAATAATATTACGATGCGAGCCTTGACACGCATGGGATGATGAGACGTAATTACATTTCTCTCTGCAGTTTAATTAGCGGTCGCTCATTGAGAGAAAATCTGATTTTCAATAAATTGTCAACAACTATTAACATTTTCATGCGCACTTCGGAGATAACAACACTGAATAGAGATCATGTCATCTTCTGAATCACTCAGACTCTGCTGATAGTGATGATCACTATCCATCCAGCACAGGAGCAGTTTCTTCAGTAGACAATGTGAGGATCTCATATGCCAGTGTGAAGAGTAGCCAAGAGAAAGGTGCTACAGTGCTAATGGCAGGCAGCGGTACATAAAAAAACAAAGAGCAGGTATAGGGAGGATGTTGAAGGCGAGTCGACTGGGGAAGTTGGGGAGGCTAATAGATGATGGGACCTGTTGGGGGAGTGCTTGGGAAGATTTTCTTTCCACCTACCCCCTCCCTCCTAGTGGTATTGCGTGGGAACCAGACCACACACACCATCGTTGGCCTCTCCAAGATCGATCTATTCCGAGGTGCCAATGGATTTTTGTGTGGAGTGTGAATGAGTGAGAGCCACCGCTTTCTTCCTACTGTTTTTATTGAGTCGCATTAGCATTGTGTCCCGAATCCATCTCTTTGGCGCGTGACGGGCCTTCTTCATTGTGTCCAAGACCGGCTGCTTCGTCCAATAGGCGACAAGGACCATGGAGTGTCGGCCATTCCCATTTGCTGGGTGACTCCGCCTCTTTGGCGTCCTAACACCCATGGCACGACGTGGATGATGCTCACTGCTGCCAACTCCAGTGATATATGATGGACCGATAACCTTTTCATGCCACTTTGACATGTGATGACCTAATCAAGGGTTGGATATCGAAGGGCGATGGGACGGTTTCTCAGGGGTACTGATAATTAGGAGATAAACTTCTTACAATAAATAATCTGTGATTTGGTAACATTAGGCTTGGGATTGATGTGCTAATGAAAAATATATATCCGGGTCTATTGCAACTTACATCCAAATAGTTGCTTATTTTAGTGTCTATGAAGTTCAGAATGATAGCTATATTATATTCTGGCTGTTAGATAAAGCCATGGCTATCATGCTATATAAATGTTATGTTCTTATGTGAAATTCAGTGACTAATAATAATTTTTTAATACTTGTGTGACCGCCCAGGAATGTGTGGAACAGGCGGTACCATCTCGTGTGTGAAAGGAAACTAAAAGGGAATTTTATGGCCTGTGGTCTCTACGTGCTGGGCCACACAAGCACCATCTAGTGGAGAGGGCTTTAGTATATCATACAGTATTTTGAAAGAGGAGGAAATTCTTTGACATCTTTCTTTTTCATGCCGTGGTATGGCAAAACTTACCTTCATTAGAAGCAATAACATAATACTGTAGAAATCTTCCTCTGTGTTGGTTACCCTATTTTAGAAAAAGTAAAAAACAATGTTGCCTCACCAAAGGAACGTTTATCCCAAAGGCATGGCCAAATTTCTGCTCTATTACAATACAAAATAAATATGTCACAATACAGCATGTTGTAGAGGTGGTATAATAATTACGAGTATTAATTGCTCTTCTGTCTTGACAAAATACATTTGTTTGGGGAAAGTAGGCTCAACTGTGAGGGATGAAGGCAGGCAGCACCTGTTTAGTGGCTTTATTAATAATTGACTTTACATGAGAAAAAAGTGGCAGTGGAACCAGGGATTATATAATCCCGCTGGTGGAACTGTGACTCCAGGACCTGACCCATCCTTCCTCTTCACGGAAAGGTCAGAACAGCGGCAGAAATATTCATTATTTTTTACGTGACTGGCAATCACTGGGATGGATATAGTTTATAGTACACTCCCCCAAGTTCTGTATTGACCAATATTTTGAACTGCTCAAAAAGATGGAATCACACAATAGGGGATGATGTCGGGATATTGAGAGAAATAATAATGAAAAAAAAATGCATTCCTACTGCTGGCATGGTACAATTAACATGATATATTTTGTTGGGGGGGAAACAACAACAGATAAAAGATAGAAAGGAAAGCAAAAGAGGTAATATTTTTCGGGTACGAGTGAAATCAGCGCGATTACACCTAAGATATTTGGCAGTGATTGGTACATTGGCGCACCTGGAAATTAGCGCTCAAAAAATTAATAAGAAAAAAAATGAACACAATTGCAAAAAAATGGTCATACTTTACACTGAACGTCCTGTCTCTCACTCTCTCTCGCTCTTTTTTTCCCATTTTCTTTATTTTATTTTATTTTATTTTATTTATCTCTCGCTCTCTCCCAGTCACCCCCACCCCTTTCCCTGAGCCCCTGCCCCCTATACAAAATCGAACATAGCACCGTGAAACAAGAGCCCCCAAATTAGGACCCACCCACCCCACCCAACCCAACCCCTCCCATATTTCACACACTTTCCCAGCACATATTCTGTAGAGCTATACTAGAGCGGGGTATAGCCTCAGGCGTACTTGATGCAGACCTGGCACCTGGACACCCTGGTGCGGAGGGTGCCTGACTTGAGCGTCTCGCTCTCAGGGCGCTGGAACTGCAACGAGTCATCGATGGTAGCCAGCCAGAAGCTGTACTTATTGGCGAAGTAATGGCAGGTGCCTCTGGCTCCGTTGCACTCGATGAAAGGTGTGGCTCTGAAGTCCTCAAGACAGGAGCCAGGGCTAGCCAGAGACTGACCACCTCCTTCAGCTCCAGCAGCAGTGTACATGACGAAGCTGTACCCTATCCACAGTCCAGACCAGCCGGATGGACATGATGGGATCTCGTTAGACTGGCTGTGCACTGCGATCACATTGGCTGGAGCTTCACAGACCACGCACCTGACATAGAGAGAAAATAAGGTTACATGAAGTTCACACGGGTGTCGTTGGTCTGTGGGCATAAACTGACCTAGAAATGTACTGGCGAATCTCAGTCTCGGCCACTGGCATCATAGGAATGGGTGCATTAGTGGAAAGCCAGTAGGACTTGTCGTTTCGACTAGCGTAGTTGCACACGTTATTGAGGTCGCAGAATAGGAAAGGCATGGTGGAGAATCTTCGGACACAGGAACCTGCGAATCCTAGGTCCTGGTGGTGAGCCTTCTCGTTGCCCTCGATGTACAGGAGCGAGTAGCCGTCCCACAGCTTGACGTGGCCTGGCTCGCATGCTGGCACACCAGTGTTTTGACTGTGCCGTACCAGGAGTATTCCGGTCAAATAGTCTGGCTGTTGGGTGCAGGAGCGACCAGGGTTTCCTTGTGGACCCACGGTCCCTGGCAGGCCATCTGATCCGGGAGCGCCGTTGAAGCCTCTGTCGCCCTTAGATCCTGGCGGGCCAGAAAGTCCAGGAGGTCCCGGCAATCCTGAAAGACCCTTTTCTCCAGGACGTCCTGCAGAACCTGGTAGGCCGTCTTGACCCGAAGAGCCCGGTTGTCCTGGACCACCAGGGATGCCTGTAAGGGATAGTCACGTTGCGGTTAGTACACTGCTTAGCAAAAAATGTAGACTGCTAAAATAGTGTAACTGATGACCATAACTAACCAGGTGGTCCACGGTCTCCCTTTTCTCCAGCTGGAGGAGTGTAACCTGGCTCTCCCTTATCTCCTTTCCTGCCATCAAATCCTGCTTGCCCTGGCCCTCCAGGTATTCCAGAGGTGCCCTTATCTCCAGGGAAACCAGATGGTCCCACTGGTCCAGGAAGCCCATCTTTTCCTCGATCACCCTTCAGTCCCGGAATTCCAGGTGAACCAGGAAGCCCGGATGGACCTCGATCTCCCTTATCACCCTTCTCGCTAGCAAATCCAGGAGCTCCTTGATCTCCCTTTTCTCCCGGTGTTCCTGGGAATCCATCATTTCCTGGCAAACCTGGTGCGCCATCAAGTCCAGGTCTTCCAGACGGTCCAAGAGGTCCAGGTTCACCCTTCTGTCCAGCAAGACCAATGGGGCCGGGTTCTCCTGGGCTTCCAGATGCTCCTGGCAGGCCTTGGAAGCCAGTTTCACCTGTGAGAGTAATAATAATTGGCATGAGTGCATGAACTTGCTGATCAGCTTTGTCACTCACCTTTTGATCCTGGTAGTCCTGGTAGTCCACTGGTACCTGATGGTCCTGGTAGACCAGGAAGACCCTTCTCTCCCTTCCTGGTAATTCCAGCTGGTCCAGGAGTACCCGGAAAACCTCGTTCCCCTTAAAAGAAATCATTGGGTCAATGTTTTGTGTGACAGAGTGATTGTTCACTGCCTACCTGGTGATCCCTGTGCTCCTGTGAATCCATCTCGACCTGGAGATCCTGGGAATCCTCTGTCACCTTTCTCACCCTGTGGTCCAGGCAAACCAGAGAATCCGACACCGCCTTTATCTCCCTTCACTCCTGCGAATCCTGGCCGACCAGGCTCACCCTTGATGCCCTGTTGTGCAATTCCAGGATCACCCTTTTGCCCTGGAGCACCCGAAGTTCCTGGTCCACCAGGTAAACCAGCCGGTCCCCTGTCACCCTTCAGTCCATTACTACCAGGAAGTCCAGGGAAACCTTTGTCACCAGGAAGGCCAGGACCACCATTCTCGCCTGGGAATCCACGTTCACCTGCTGGTCCAGGTAGGCCGTCAGCTCCAGATGGACCTGGTAATCCGTCCTGACCTGGTAATCCCTGCGAAATATAAATCCGAGATATGAGTAACATTGCCAAAATATATATTGCAGTTCAATTACTTACGTTATCGCCCTTGGTACCAGGGAATCCTGCAAGTCCCATATTGCCCTTCTCTCCTGGAGGCCCATCAAATCCAGACAAACCAGGTGGTCCTCTCTCTCCCTTTTGACCAGACGGACCAGGTCTTCCGAAGCCAGCAACACCTTTATCACCTCTAGCTCCAGGTATTCCATCAGCTCCTGGTGCTCCTGGTCCTCCATTCAGACCCGGGAAGCCTCTTTCTCCCTTTTGGCCTCTTCCTGCAGCAAAGCCAGGTTCTCCTTTAGGTCCCTGTTTGGAGAGAGAGAAAGCGGTTATAAATGTAGCATGCGAAACGTTTCTTCGAAATTAAAGTTGTAAAAGCTTTGGGTAATATAGCTTACAGTTAGTCCTGGCTGTCCTGGTGGTCCCTTTGGTCCTCGAAGTCCAGGACTGCCCGAAAATCCAGGGGGTCCTGGAGTTCCACGATCTCCTTTACCACCGTTAAGTCCAGGAAGCCCAGCAGGACCTGTGTCTCCAGCTGGGCCTGGGAATCCAGCGATTCCCATTTCGCCTTTCAGACCAGGACTGCCAGGTATGCCGTCAATTCCAGCTCGTCCAGGATTTCCTTTTATCGAAATGAACATAATTATTCTGGTTCGCGTATGTGATTACTTGTGGTTAGCACAAAAATGTCACTTTGCATAGATTGATTACCTGGAGATCCTCTAGGCCCTGGGAATCCTTTAGAACCGTCTAAACCTGGCCTTCCTGCGTCACCCTTGTCGCCTGGGAATCCTGGAAGTCCAGTACGTCCGGGTTCTCCAGGAAAACCGGGCTCGCCTTTGAGGCCTTCGCTTCCGGGAATGCCTGGCGGACCCGCGGGTCCAGGTGGTCCCAAAGGAGCAGGAAGTCCTCTGTCTCCCTTTTCTCCCGGTAGTCCGTCAATTCCTCTTTGGCCAGGTTCACCCTTGTCGCCAGGGAAACCAGGGAGACCAGAATTTCCAGGAATTCCAGGTTTACCAGCAGATCCAGGAAGACCCTTCTCGCCTCGAGCACCAGGGAAACCTGGCGGACCCACAGGCCCCACACCAGGTATTCCAGCTTCTCCTTTTCCGCCTACAAAAAGAGACAGCATTTTTGTGTCATGGGAAGGAAAAATTGTCATGAGCAAACGATTTACCTTTATCACCAGGCCGTCCTGGTACACCTGGTCTTCCATTGTCACCTGCATCTCCAGGAAAGCCCATCGGTCCTATTTCGCCCTTACTTCCGCGTTCTCCAGGGAAACCTCTGGCTCCTACCGGACCTGGAGCGCCAGGAATTCCTGGCGGACCAGACTCTCCCTGTGGAACAGATAGGTAATTAGAGTTAGGTTTCTGTATGACATCAACAGCTCTCATTTACATACCCTCAAACCTTCTTGGCCTCTGTCGCCTTTTGGTCCAGTGTCACCCGAAAGGCCTGGAGGACCTGGAGGTCCTGGTGCACCTTTTGGTCCCTTGGCTCCTACAATATCGGACGGTGGGCAATACCCTGGTTCTCCTTTGCCTCCGTGAGGTCCGGGGTCGCCCTTCTCTCCTCTGTATCCATCTGCACCTGGTTGACCAGCATCGCCCTTGATGCTTGCGCCTTTGAGACCAGGTCGGCCAGGGAGTCCCGGATCTCCTGGTCTTCCGTCCAATCCTGGGAAACCACCGTCACCTTTGCTGCCCTTTTCGCCGCTGAATCCCACAAGTCCAGGAGATCCCGGAGGACCAGACAGACCAGGAGGACCTGGTGGTCCATTCTGTCCTGGAATACCACGATCTCCCTTGTCTCCTGGAAGTCCTCTAATAGCGTCTGGTGGAACGAAAGCAGGACGTCCAGCTTCCCCTTTTCCTCCAGGGGCACCAGGTATTCCAGGAGTCCCATCCAGTCCTGGAGGACCGATTGGGCCAGGTGGTCCATCGTCTCCCGTTTCTCCTACAAAGCCTCTGTCTCCTGGTGGACCCCGAAGTCCTTGAAGCCCTGGGGTTCCCGGTTGTCCCCTTTCTCCCTTATCGCCCTTAGATCCAGGCCTGCAATCTGTACATCTGCCTCCTCTGTCTCCCTTTGGTCCCTGAAGTCCAGGAATACCATTCCTTCCAGGACCACCATCTCGACCTCGTTCACCGACTGGACCGGAGGGTCCAGGAGGTCCAGGAATTCCCTGAACGGAGTCTCCCGGAGGACCTCTGGCTCCTGCATAGCCCTGGTCTCCCTTTTGACCCCTCTCGCCATCACGCCCAGGTGCACCGTCCATACCTTTTGGTCCAGTTATGGAAAGACCTTTCTCTCCGGGGAATCCAGGTGATCCTGGATTTCCTGGAGGTCCAGGGAATCCAGGGGGTCCAAGACCACCGGGGAAGCCTTGACGAAATAATATGTTGTTACCGCATTGTTGATGACACATGTTCTGTGTGATGTATTACCTGCCAGACCCGAGTCGCCCTTGTCTCCTTTAAGTCCAGCTGGTCCTTCTGGACCTGGGATACCTGGTATTCCTGGCCCGCCAATAGGTCCAGGAGGACCTCTCGGACCTGGATCTCCTGGAAAGCCATCCAAACCTTTAGGCCCATGCAATCCTGGGTAACCTCGAGGTCCTTGAGGCCCGGGTAGACCAGGTTGTCCTTTTAAGCACTGGAATAAAATTATTAAATAAGTGAAGTCTCGATGAGAGGCGGTAAACTAAATTATTTTCTTACCCCTGGTGGTCCTTGTGGTCCAGGCAATCCAGGCAAGCCTACTGATCCATCTCTTCCGGGTTCGCCTTTGGGACCAGGGCGACCGCCAAGTCCATCGAGTCCGTCGTAACCTCTGTCACCTTTTTGGCCAGGAGGTCCTGGAGGTCCTGCGAATCCGTCTCTTCCTCGACCACCCGGGATTCCTGGTAAACCTTTTTCTCCCTTCATTCCGGCATCTCCTTCATATCCAGGTTCACCTCGTTCGCCTGGGTTTCCAGACATTCCACGTTCTCCTCGTTCTCCCTGCGAATGTCAGTGGAACCGATTAGATTAGGAACCACAAACTAGTAGTACAGGATAACGTACTCGATCTCCTTTTTGTCCAGGTTCTCCAGTAGGCCCTATGATAGTTTCGTTGGCGTGGAAATACGGCTTGTCTGGTCCTGGCGGTCCTGGAGGTCCTTGGAATCCCTTGTCACCTTTATCGCCTTTCGCACCTTCGTAGCTCAACCCCATGCTGCCCTTGTCTCCTTTTCGTCCATGTTGTCCAGACGGGCCTGATAAGCCGGGATCTCCTTTTGTACCTGGAGGCCCCTGCAGTCCTGGAAGACCAGGAGATCCGGGGACTCCACGAACTCCATCAAGTCCAGGCTCTCCTTTCTGTCCTCTAATATTAGGTCTACTAATGGCAGGTTCTCCCTTCACCCCTTTCTCTCCGGATGGGCCTGGAATTCCTCTTGGTCCGGGGTCACCAGGGAAACCGTGAGTTCCAGGTACTCCCTGTCAATTAGGAATCCGATGAGTAACGAGAGCAAAGGCATAACTGGAGTAGATGATTTCTTACGTCAGTTCCATTACAGCCATCTAATCCTGGTAAACCAATAGGACCGGTTGGACCCTGTGTTCCTGGAATCCCTGGAATTCCAGGAAATCCTGGCATTCCCATTTTACCCTGTTGACATTAGGCAAGAGAGTATGAGATTCATGAAACAGTCCTGCCACATATGAATATACTTACGCGATCACCTTTTACCCCTCGAGGACCTTGTGGCCCTGGCTCTGCCTTGTTTCCTTTCGGTCCCGGTAATCCTTCGGTTCCTGGGAATCCCATTTGACCCTTTATACCTGGTGGGCCAGGGAATCCCGGTGAACCCTGCAAAAATAGTGCAGAATATTTGACGCACTCTGCCATTCTTGCTAAGCCCCTTGAATTGACATTACCCAAAGTGTATAACCCCCACACATTATTGGGTAACAACGTAATTAGTCCTGCCATGCCCTACTTGATAAAAATAATGGCTGCCAACTGATGCCCTTATGCTGCATTCCAGCACCTGTGTATAGTGCATGGTCTGGATCTGTTCCAGGAGCAAAAGGGGGCCGGTAATGCACTTGGAACCAGGGGAAAGGGAAGGTTTGGACCCAGGCCCATGAAAGAGGCGTGGGAGTGTGAACCGTCTGTTGTTGACTTGGGCGTGTTTACTTCCGCATGGCTGAAATCCAATCCAGGCTGGACCCCCTTTTGACCGAATTAACTGGCCCCTATGAGCCGAAATTCAGTGTATGAAGTCAGTAATGTGAGCTTAAACTCCTGTCATGAATAGAACCAGACCTTTCTCCCCCACTAGGTTTTGGTCTGGCCTCTGAATCTAAACACACCCCATCCTTCCTTTCCGTCCCTCTTGCAACGTCCGCAAATAGATTCTCCCTCATGTGGAGCCTACTAACAGACTACCTTGGGGTAGATGCCTATAGTCCACTGGCCTTGCAGCATTAGGAACCACGTTCAGTCGCTCTAAAATTATTCTAGTAGAACTACAGCTTCGACTCATATTATCAGAGAATATGGGCTGGCCACCTTCCATACTCCTGGGCAGTTTCGGTTGCAGAGTTTCAAGGATACTGATTGGTCCTAAGTAATCTATTCAAACGTTGCAACAATTTTTCTTTTAAAAAAAAATCATGTACACTACAAAAGTGCGGGTATGGAATTGAATGATTAATTTTTTGTCGTTACCCAATTGATTACAGGCCCGTCTAATTATTTTTCCTGTGGAGGCCCCTACATGATCCTTGTCAGGAAACCACATTATTTATGGCCGCGTGCAGCGTGAGGCTGTGGGTTTTTATATGTTCGAAGTGCCTGGGCTGTAATGTATCAGCACCTAAACTACCTTGAATCTTAATATATGCTTAGATAACCTGAAACCTTACCCTGGATCCTTTTTCTGCTAAACATCTTGGAGCGCAGCATCCTCCACATCCAGATCCACACCCGGTGCAATCTTGTGGTGTGTCATATTGTCGTCGAGAGCGTGTGACATTCGAATCAGCTTCTTCGAACGACTGCAACGAAAACGATCATGCTATTAGAGGAAAATTATTCGCAATTAAATCAGCTCTAATCATCAGCATGCATCAAAATTGCCCAGACGTGATCAAAAACATCCCACCCTGCAATATAATTATACACGACGTTCCCGCAGCAAAATATCGCAAAGTTTCACAAAGGTTCCGCTGAGCAATCCCATTGCCTTGCAAAGCAGTAGTAAAAGTAGCAGGTGCTGGTTGGGCTACTTTTTTGCATTACAAGTAGCAGTACCTGAGGATAACTAACACCTGGAAACGAAATTCGCATAAATGTGAAAGCATCGGTGGTTCAGTGGTAGAATGCTCGCCTGCCACGCGGGCGACCCGGGTTCGATTCCCGGCCGATGCAACATTTTTGGTATGTCCTCTAGTGAGTACCGGCTCTAATCGCCAGGTGGTACGTGTTGGTATGCACCCTTTGTTACCTTCACTTGAACTTTAGCCACCGGTTCTACGCTGTAACGTACACACACTTGAGGAAACAATGCTTTTTATTTGTGCTGGCCCACCTCCCATACACACACCCTTCTTCTTCATCTTCTTCTTCCACCTGTGGTCGGAGGCTCTTGGTGAATCAGTTATGGGCTAGCTAGGGTTGGTCGGATGGCAGTTCGCTCGTGCCTCTTTGGGCGGGCCATTTGCAGGTGAACAACCCGCCTGATTCGTGACGGGGAATCACCTTGACATTAATGCTCAGCTGGAGGTGCCCACCAGCTGGGTGGTGTGGGGGAGGAAGATGAGCTCTTCTTAATCGTGCTACATATTTTTGGAGACAATTTATAACCAGGGGGTCAACTTGACATTTTTAGGATTATTTTAGACTCAGGTTGCCATCTGGGTTGACCCTTGCAGCTACAGAGTGTTCATTCTTAGAATTTTTCGGCAAATGCCATTGGGTGATTTAAGATGTGATGAAAGGTAGAGGCACTTGGGGATCAAAGGTTCCGACAGACTCTCAAGCCCTCAACCCAAATTTTAAGAAATACTGAACCCCTTCCTTTTTTTTCTCTCAGACACCAGGTCAGACATAGGGGAAATTCCTAAGAAGCGTGTAGGGATTCCCCTTCTCGTTTAATCTGTCAAGTGGTGTTGAATGAAAGTAGCTGATTAACCCCCCCCCCCCCCCTCCCCCTAAGATCTGAAGAGCCACACCCTGATCCAACCAAAGACCTCTTATTTCCTTCCTTTCCTTCCTTTCTTCCAAGGCCATCTTCATCTTAAAGCAGCATCTCTTTGAGTGGCGCAGGTGGCACTGCGACGTTGCCATTTGTATTTTATTATATTCCAACCTCCCAAAAATTTTCCAACCTGGTTCATTGAGAAAAGGCCCACCATAAATTCAACGTCTCTATTAACCCCTGGTATTGCCCCCCTTCCAGATCCAACCACCCTGGAGATAGATGGCCACCTTTTCCTTGAACCAACCTCCTTTCGATTTCAACCAACTGTTTAAAAAAAGGTTCCAGCAATGAGGTCACAATGACTGACGGTGTTAGGCAACGTGGATTCTACCGACACAGGCTATAATCATAAACCTTACATGGGAGTGTCCCACAATTTGTATTCCATCAAAGGAGAAGTTGCCTACTGTACTACATTCGGGGGCGACAGACGGCTTTAGATGGACAGGAATGTTGCTGACTCACTGGAGATGAGACTAGGTTTTCTACCCACGTATTGCTCCATGCAAAAGGGTTTGTGATAAGTGAATTGGCACGTGGATGTTGATCAGTGACGAATGTTGACGACTTGTTTATTAAATCACTGTTCCGTTAGAGAAATTACAATATCTACACTCTTAACCATTTACCTTCTCTAGAGAGGGTAAGAAAGTGGCCATTTTTTACCTTACATTGTAGGGTAAATATTCTTGGGTAAATTGATTCTAAGGTAAATTTTGCATGTATTACCTTAGAATCAATTTACCCAAGAATATTTACCCTACAATGTAAGGTAAAAAAAATTGCCACTTTTTTACCCTCTCTAGAGAAGGTAAATGGTTAAGAGTGTATAAAAAAATATTTTTCAAGCCCTCCAAATATTAAAGTCATTCAAAATCACAAATTGAAGGCAATGCTATTTACAGTCAGACGTACTTGTGTAGATCATAAAGATGTTTTCTGGCATTGTGAGAAGTTGTACTTGGGCATAATCGGGTGAAAGGTTAGAGCCCTGTGGGGGTTGCATAATAGTGTTATTTTTCCTTACGCAACATATGGATAACGGGCATGGCACATAGAAGAACATCAGCCTTGAGGGTTACAGAAACAACCATATCCCTTCCTCCTTTTTGTAGGGATAAGTGACCTTGCTTATGTTGCGAGGACACTTTCGGAAAGGTCGTTCTGGTGGATTTGGCAACATGATCGGATATCATACACACCAGCTGTCTTCATACATTCATTTTGCTTACTATGAGGTCCACAGTTTACGTAAATATGTTTAAAGTTGTTGCTAAGGTCAGTCTGTAAGAAGGAGGAACCAGTCACACATGGTGTTTTCGACTTATGCCAGCAGCCCAGGCATATAACCCTGGCCATGGACACTTTTTTCTGCAAATGACTCAAACAGCCTAATTTGCTGAATAAGTAATAACCTGTGGCGTCACCATGCCTGGGCGATATTCGAGAAATTCTTGGGTACATCGTCGATATGACCTGACCTGTCACGTCACTCATAATTATTGTGAAATATTTCCTGTAGCCAATAATAAAAATTTATTCGATTTTAATCCATCAAAAACTACTTCTAGTGTGAAGCACTATTGATGTCTACTTTAGCCTTTTGTAAACAAGTTGATTGACTTTAAAGCAGACGTACAGGATGAAAGAATATTAATTTTAGACCTGACATTTTTCATCATTAATAAACACGATGGGACATAATCTTTACTCAGAATGAACGATAAAAAATGAGGTTGAGAGGTTATCACGTGGTTTATTTCTTTCTGATTACCTAAAAAAACTCATGTGACCGCTTATAAAATAGAGTGACATGTTCAGACATTTTAAAGAGCCTGTTGTCACCCACCAGATAGTCCTCATCCATATACGATTGAATGACAATGAAAATGTGTCGTTTAATTAAACAGCTAGAAGGTGCACATTTGCATATATAGCAGTGTTGTCCTCCAGTAAGGCTAAACCGATTGAGATTCTCAGTCTCAGCCTCGACCCTCTTGACCCTCACATGTCGCCAGTCTGTCAGGCGATAATTATTGTACCCGATTACGCAACTGTGCGGCCTCTTTTGGCCATTTCCTAGGTACTTTATTTTGCAATTTACCATTTTGGGGAGTGCACTACGCTGCGGGTTGGCCTTGCCAGCAATTACCCAGCTTCAGATAACAAAAACCGCAAAACACTGTCTTCTGATTTAATATCCATCGAATTTAAAATCATTTGGGATCACTAATTTTTTTTGCAGTTAAAATCACTTGGCGACAGATGCAGGTCACGTTCTAGGAGATTGGGATAGGGGTATTTTAGTGGTGGGGGAAAAAATAGGGGTGGGCTATGATGGAATGTCAGATATCAGTTGGATTGATAGGGTCCTCGGGGGGTGATGATCAGTTGGTATTGTCCATCTTAATTGCATGCCAAAAATAGCCAACTTTATCTGGTATTGTCTGACTGTACGCTGTTCAATGACACCTGATCATCAAAAAGACCTACGCCTGCTGGCTTATTGTCAATATTATTGTCCTTTTATGAACCGTTCTCATTTTTATGGTTCTAACTTCATTAAGGAACAATATACCTTGCGTGAACTATGCTATTCATGGACTATAATGAGTTGGGCCCACCTAAACGACAGGATGTAGCCAACAGTGAAAAAAAAATTAAAGGGGACGCCTGAAAATATTGTTAAAAATGCAATTTTGCCCATTTATGGATATGCTTAGAACAAAAGTGTTGTTGACCCCAAATGTCACTTTGCCAGAGTGTCCAAAATATGTTGACAAACGGTGCTAAAACACGAACCAAATATTTGGCATCATGTATACCTGCAATATTAATAGCCCGTCTGCAATTAGCATAAAGTGTGTGACAAGCCCCACACGCCCTCAGCATAAGTCGTAAAATAAGCATTAATGCAAATGTTTACCAAACGTGATTATATCACCGCCAGAAATGATTTTCAGACTGACGTTCGGGTCGCCCTTGCTTTCTATTGTATCATTGTTACTCAGGGTGCTTTAGATGATCAGGTATGGACTGTTAAACTCATTGTTCCGTCTGGTGGTATGTAAAATAGCAAGTTGAAGAGGTCGAGCGTTCTTGAACCTGGCAACAAACACCGTTTGTAAAAGGACTGGAAAAACTAAGCAAAAAATTTTTTTTGTCCGACCTTGTGGCTTGTCATCTCATTGCTGGAGCATGTGTACTGGCAAATGGCACGTCCAGTGCTTTGCAATACGACACCGTACGTGCACGTCCTCACTCTTGGTCAATTTTTTTCTGCACCATATACATATAATGATGTTCATATTACGGGGTCAGAACCCGGGAACTTTGAATAAAAAAAGGACCTTATTACAGAAGAGTTATTACATTATGCAATATAGTAAGAGGAGAACGTTGAGATGTATGCCGAATTTCAAGATGTTTTCGAGTCCGGAGGTCATATTATTTCGTGGTATTGCAGTGTACCAATGAACATGAGCCATCATTATCGCGACATCCCCTTCCACAAGCTTCTTTCCTTCAGGACTTTTTCCCTTCTTCAACCGGATTTTCTCTCAGCAGCAGCCCCCCCTTCCATCCATTTCCTTCACTTCCCCCCCCCCCCCACCTCCCTCACCATCCCCGAAAGGAATGCCAGGCAAGCCAGACAACCCGGGCCAACCAACCTCACACCCCCGGGTCGACCACCCAAAAAAAAACAGAAAATAATATAGAGAAACTTGTGAAAGGAAGTGAGTTACCAAGAGAAAATATGGACCCCCTACGACATTACCAGAAGACCTCGAGGAAAAAAGTGGGTCATACTATAGGTAATCACAATATGCCTACGCTCCTCGAAGTGTATGTGCCACAAGTAGTGGTGTCGTCAGCTTCTCCTGAGGCAACAATCATCATGACACCCCTTATTTACTGAGGAAAATTTCGCTTAACGCGGCTATTTACGACACTCCCAACTGCTGCTGTTGACTAGACCTTTTATGTCTGTGAGACCACACTACTGTGCTTCTCAAAATAGTTGGGCAAAAAAAAGGACCAAGGGGTTTTGTTCACTAAAGGCATTGGTGGTCCTCCCACTCAGAACCGACTCAATGTACTGTTCACATATCGCGAAACAGACACGCGTCATTCTTCATTTGATTAATTACCATCCAAGCTGTGTCATAATTATAAAGCAAATTTTATGTCAGAAGAAATTGATTGATGGATTTATAGTTTTGGCAGGAATTTCTCCTTGTATGATTAACAGGGCATTATCCGGGTGGGGAAAGAACGATAAGGATCGAAAGACATTTTTCATATTTTTTGAACACACATAGCAGGATGGGTGTGGGGCAGCCTGTGCCTGATGGTATGTATGTGATAGCAGGCATTTAGATGCTGTGAAAAACCTTGCTACCTGGGTGGCCTATCCTTACGACCAACTGAAACAATGCCCCAGTGACACAGTGAAACAGTGAAACATACAGCCCCCAAAAAATGTAGACATAAATATAGTACAGTCCTACAAGTTTAGATAGCTAAGGCACTAAGGGGTAGAGTAAATAAAAGGAAAGGATAAAATAATAAACTTGGTCTGGCGCGTTGACGTTTCTTTAAAAAAAATTAAATTAACACTAGCCTACATCCCTCTGAGTCAGACATTTTGAGCCAAGTTGTCACACTTGATGATAGCATTTTTGTGATTGGTCAACTTCCGCCCACACTGTCTTATGAGGATATTGCTTATTGCTATTTATTACATCAACCACTGATCGGCTTTTGACTACTAGTTTGAAGGCAGAGGTCACTCGGGCCAACACTGGCCCCTTGACCTCTGCTCACGGGCAAACATAATATGGCGAGAAGCCGAAGGCCACCGAAGAGACGCCGCGAAAAAGAAGCACTTTGGAACCCCCAGGCCGAATCACCCCCTCGTTAAGGTCATGGAGGGTTTTGCGATAAGCAATTTGAATGAATGCATTTCTTTTTGAGCATTCAACCCTTGCCAACCGAGTCAGCACTAGTGAGGCTATGCAGCAAGCTAAATGAAGTCAATAATAAACAAAAGTGGGTGGATGCACTCGGATGACCACAGTCCGGAATTAATCGCATCTGAATCGGGGTCAAAGCTGACTTTGCTTTTATTAATGGCACACTCATCGTTTCGAATATGCGGAAAAATTGCTGGCGACATCGGTTTAATCTACATATTTCACGACGTATGTCCCCTTGTTCTCGATGCAAATAAATATGGAGGCCTCGACGTATGCTCCAGGGTGATCATTAGGGGTAGTTTTTAACGGGGAAGGTTTTTAGCACATTGGACTTGACCTCCGAGGTCATCCTTGGCCGTAGGAGACGTAAGGGCAGAAAAGCTAGAACCCCGGATGTAGCATCGATTCATTCAAAGTGTATCCTGCTTGTCCATTGCCAATTATTACTACAAATAATCCGATTTATCTTTCACTCTTCAACACATTTAATCTCCAAAAAGGGGACGTGCTCACTGATGAACATACCCATTTTCTGTATCATGTGCACATGATATTGGCAAGTAACTCTTGCAAGATTTGATAACAACATTAGAACCTGCACGATCCGTGAATAGGTTAAGGACGAATGCGATAACGAGTGGTCCTAAAAAGCACACTTGTTTATGAACAAGATTTTTTCGCCATAATTAATGAAGAAGGAAGGCGTAAATAATGGTAGCAAAAACTACTAGTTTGTAAACAGCTGCAACTTGTGATCATATAGAACAAGTTCCTATCAGGGAAAGGAAACGGAAATGTCCTTTGGAAGGATGGGGGTGAGTCGACTGAGAGCATGAATGAAGTCAGTTGTCAGCTGGAGATAAATGTTGCGCAATTATCTCTCCTTTTTGCTTTAGAAAACTTTAGATTGGGGTTTCACAGCTTAAGACTTCAGATCGTTAAATATAGTCTACCAGGTAGGAAACAGCAGCTCAGTTTATTTTCTTAACGCTCGAATATTTTTAGGGACTTTCAGGACTACATTGTACAGGTCAGAACAAACACAAAAATATGGACTTCCGCATCACATGGCCTTGCAACATAAAATCAAAATAACGAACTTTGGCCTTGTTGGCCACTTGGTCGAATCTGGATGCACTCAGTTAGTTAAGAAGAAGTGGGAAGGAAACATATTTGATTATTTGTGAAGCTTTCTGTTGGCAGCCAGACATGGCTATATAAAGAGAAATAATTACTGTAATTTTAAAATGGCATTGTTACATTTTGAAGCGACTCGAAGAATGTTGAGGACCATTAATGGCAGCTGAAACTCATTTCATTTCGTGATGAAGTTCAGATTCATAAAATTGCTGAGTGGAAAGAGTATCAAAAAAAACATAATGAAGTACGTCAGACTTTGAGAGGACCCAGTACTCACCGGTCACGATAACCGACGTTGATTTATAGCCGGTAGTACACAAAAAAATAATTTTGAATCCTATTTATTTAAAATAGTTACTTGCTGCGAACACGCGTTTTCAAGCCCCCCTTTTTCTCCCCTTCCCAACGAATTACGGTACGTCCAAAGAATATTAAGCGGACAGGTGTTGAAAAGGAGGCGGTGAGTAAGCGAGATGTCAGCCTGATGCCTGCCTAGCGGCCAAGATTGCAACTGAAGACCAATTTGCTCCCCCTGTCAGCCACGGGGTCACGGGTATACCACCCATACTAGTTAGGTCGAAAAGAAAGTGCCAGAAACGGTAGCTACGATATATCGATATTCATGGGTGACATCTTGTGATTGGCGCGTGACATCAGTGGCTCCTCCCATTTTTAACGGACTTTTTCTTTTGATATTATATGACTAGACAGTGCAAATGTTGAGCGTTGTAACTTCATACGTCCCACGTGGGACGATGGTATGCATATCACACCATGCAGACTAAGCAACGACGGACCACAAATTCAGCAGCCACTTCCGACAGTCACACAGCCTCGTGGCCACTTCACTTATCCTATTCATCTCGTTACTGTTTCATCTTATTAGTTGTCAGCACGAAGCAGGCCACACGCACTGTACGTCCGTCGAAAAATCAGCATTTTCAAGGATTGTCTTGGGGTCACCGTCCGAATATATTTGGTGGCGAGGAATTCGGACCACTTTACTTGAATTGTATATGGAAGTGGTCTCTCAAGGTTTGAAAAGCAAGGAAGTTTGTGTATACTGGTACCACAAATGTCTAAACACCAGTTCCAGACGCCCATGGAGGATGGGGTGGGTTTAACCAAAGACAAAAAAAAAATCTTGGTATGCCGCAAATAGTAATGTCTGTTTGCTGTCTGCATGGGAGCTGTCGAGTGCAAGTTGGACGTACCCAATTATTTTTCTTTGTGATTTTTTTTTTTGCTTCGAAGGATTCTGTCTCGTTCCCAGAAGGACGAAAGTGCGCGGGAAGGAAATGTGTGGCCCAGGAAAAGACACTTCCTCTTTGTCCCCACAGATAGTGCGTGTTAATTGAGCACCATAGATAGCTCTTAGAGGCGTATCCACAACGAGAAAACCCCTCCATTCTTCTTATTCCGGATGTCTCATTTGCGAAGCTACTGGACTGTCCAGTGTCCAGTCTGTCGGAGGTCATTGCTCATGATGGAAGGTCATCATACATCTGCACCGTGAAGCGAAATCTGATATTTGGCTGAGTTTAAATATAGCTCACTCATCATGGGTGTAAGCGACCTTCATTTTTCTAGAAATATCATATATGTCTTTGCAAAGTCGCGGTATTTTGCGTAAAGATTCAGACACATGCGTGTGCGTGAGTTCGCATATGATAACACCTTCCTCCAAGAAATGCCCAATGCGGAAGTCCCATCCCGACCCCCTTTTCTCAAATAGATGCAGCTGCCAAACTTGCGTACAATATTAATCTCACGCACGTACGCATCCGTGTCTAGGCACATCCTTATCATTTGCGATTATTAGCCATATTCTGGGGCTTAAAAAATGGCATGACCTATCTTATAAAGATGTATAATAAACCGATTATGTAATTTTTGCATATGGTCCCTCATGGTGTCTGAAGGTCGTGGTGCGTGTGAATGTGTGAATACATGTGGGAATAAGTGTGGTGGGGTGGGCTGGACGGATTCTTTATGTCCGGGGCTGCTCCTTTTCTGATGGTGACAGCAGGATGTAAACATATGCCCAAACCACGGGACAACCCGAGGAACGCCCATACCGACGCTGTTTTCTATACCCAGTACAGTACACTACAGCCTGTTTACCCCCCGAAGCTGAGAACTAACTGTCTAGGGGTTGTTTTTTTTGTGTATCTCAAGTTTTTTGTGTACAACCCTTGGGCTAATATGCCGGGTTGGATGGAAAGAAACACGTGGCCGCTACAGTTCCGTCAAGAGTACTTGTCAGAGGTGTTGATCATTTGTTTGTATAATTATGGTCGACAATCAGATAATTGCTTCAGGTTTTCACCATGCAAAATGTGCTCTGCTGATGCATGCTGTTGCCATGAGAAATATTTTTTTATATCGTTTATCAGTTCAATTAACACTGGAGGGTCACCTTGCATAACCTCCGTTGGTGTTACGTGATCCGTCGTTTGTCCCAACTTTGGCCCACAACCGTTTGTAACGAAAAAAAAGGGTTGTTCACAAAAAAACGGATGGTAAAAACTAGTGTGACACATTAAACCTGGAATGACGAATCCAATTGTGCCTGGGCTTGTTAAAATATGGACTTTTTTAAAATTAACTTTGCCCTTTGCCCTTGAGTAGCAAATGTGGTGACATTGATAGCCCAGGCATGTCCTGAGACAGCAGGACATCCGAGACAGTTAGCAACATGATACAAGTAAAGGCAGTCCAATATTGCTAATGTCGGAATATGAGAAGGAAATGATAATGAGCGGGGAAAGCAATAGATGACACCAACATATTCGCAGTGTCATTATTATTTTGAAACTAAGTTATTAGTAATTTAATATTAAAATGAGTAGTTAATTAGGCCTTAAAATTTGCTACAATCAGACCAGGTCGTGACATGCTTGTCAATCATAAGAACTGTCCAAACTAACACTTAGCAGGTCACACAACTTACACATGATAATTAGGCTAGTAAGGCCGTCTCTTCCTATTTGAATACATTACGCATGCGAGCTGAAGACTGTTTACCTCTCTTGATTCGATTAACATCACATTAATCCCATTGTGCCTATCTATGCAAAACGAATCAAAGTTGCAATCGGAGGTTACAGATTCGCACTATATGACCTCAGTATGACCTGAACATAACGACGTCTAGACTGATTAACCTGGCACAATAGGCACGTAAGGCCCACGCGACCATTTAAGACGACATTTTCCTTCCGAGACAATCGACATACGTGCCACCTGCGTAATTATATGGCCAGAAAAGGAATAAAAAATGGAAGTTTGTGGCTCATTATTTTCTCCTTGGAATAACATAGGCTGCACACATATACACATGGGGAGGGTGATGGTGGGCGGTGAGTAGGGGGTGGGAGGCTGCTTGCATTTCCTTGACTCCATTGCCCCACTTCTTGCACTTTTTTTTTTTTAATGCTGGCATGTGTATGTTTATGCATGGCAGTGCAGTACCCATGGTCATTACGTCACCACTCGAAGCACCGCGTTGACAAAGTACAATTTTGTTAATTTAATTTTTGATATGTATTGTGCCTTTAAAAAATCCGTGTTATCCTGCGTAGTTAATCAGGGAAAAGTACAGGGTGGTTGTGTCGTCCAAATGGTTGGAATTTATGATTTTAGCCCACAAGTCGTCCTTCCTATTCCGCCCACCCCTAACTCAAGTCAAGTGCTCAAATTCTGCACGCCCTTAAACAGGCTGATTCAGAAATTGCGTCATTTTTGTAAGAGTCTCTTTACTACCACCTGTTGCAAAAAAAATCTAGCAACTAGAGTGATACCACACATATCCATCAAGGCCCTCCCATATGAGGATCAACATATGCCCACATCCATCACGCCGAAATTGTTTTGGTGGATTGCATTCAGAGGATGATGTGTGTGGTATGGCAAAATGCAAGAACACACCACCTACACTGGGTGTTTGCGTGCAGTTGCACATGTGGCCATGACTTTTATACTGCAAAGACTTCCTTGTCTGGATGCTGTCGCAACTTTATTGTGAGATACGTTCCAGAGGGTAGCAATTTTTTTTATTCTTCAAGAGAAGCCGGTTGGAAATACCAAGAGTTTGTACTGTGCACTGGAATTCGCGAATTTATGAGGGTCTGGCATCGGTCGTGAATTTAAACTGGCAGATGTCGAAAGTTGTTATAAGGGGGGGTTAAAAACTCGCTGGGAGATCAAGTTACGAGGTATTGACTTGTCAGATTCACATAAACGCGGTTACGTCAGGCAAGTCTGAATAGTTTACTGCAGACAGCGAATAGATTTACGGCTGGTAACGTTGATTCCACTTATGTCAGTTTAGCAGGTCACCAGATGTTGCAATGTGTCAATTTCGCCGAGTTTTATTACGCCGATCTGCATCGGTTAATTTTTTGACGTTTGTTGTTGTTTGAAAAAAATTATATTATAAATGCAATTTAAATTTAAATTGTAGAGACCATGCTCTTTCAATGTCCACTCCCATATTGCATGTGCGAAAAATTTCGACGCAATGCAGTTCGGCGAAACAGGCTCGGACCCACATGTTCACTATATTTAACACCGAAAATCACAAAAAACTGGTTGAAGGCACGGGATGTGCAGTACTAACAATCAACTCTCTGGACTACCACATTCCGTTGTGGATATCCCCATAAATCATGGCTACCGTCACATTTAAAAATGCAAAAACCGTCAGAAATGGCCTCAGTATACTACTTGACCCTACACCCTCCCTCTCCTTCCACCACCCATCAACACCCCCTTGAACACTCTCGTAGCAGCACAGCATCCCTCAAGTGAGATCAGCCCTATTTGTGGTCCCTTCCAGTAAGGTCCCACGCCTTCCATCCGTGCCAGACGTGTAGGCTTTTGGTGCCTATACCCGGAAGGTTTCTTCTTATAAACATGAACAGCTGTCACTGGTCGGACACACCTACCAGAGACATTGTCCAGGAACTTAATTTGACAAGGGTCTGTAGTTAAGAAAATGTGACTTTTTTTCTTTTCTTCTTATGAAGTCCCCAACAGTGTGACAGCGATGGGTCTGAGATGCCATCAGTCTTGGGGTCCCTAACAATTTGTCAGGATGAGGACAAGGGTGGCTGCCGAGAAGAATAGAAAAGGTGGTGTTCTAGACACTTAGCATGCTGCCGATGTCCCCTAAGGAAGACCTGACCCATATTTTATAATGGGTGGGATTCTTGGTTCCTTCTTCGAACATATTTCTTGGCAGCTTTTACCACACACAAAACACATGTCTCGAGGCGGCGACGTCCCCAAAAATCCGCCCACTCCCTTTTTTTCCAGTTCCCAAAATTATACTTGAAGAAAAAGGGCCCGGGAGCTCGCTTCCCCCCAAATTTGTGGAGGGTCAGACCAATCTTTGGGTCAGACCATTGCGAAAACTGTTTAACATTAACCATCATTCCCTTCCCTTGTTAGGACCGTCCCTTTTTTTCTACTTTTGCTTTCGATCTGAAACCGGCTTCCATTGGCAATGGATTCCAGAAATCTTCCAAGGTCCTTCTCTTCTTTGGATCCCTGGCCGCGACCCCTCTTGTTTCCCCGTCCCAAAGAGGTCGGAGAAGCAGCACAAAGAAAAAGGGACCAAGGAATCTGGCAAGCTGGAAGACTCGGGGACGATGGTGCGTACGTGCGTGCACCGGCACTCGGGGAAGGAACCACACCCATGGTTCATCCGGAGTGTCGGAACAGGCGTACCAACCCACCTCATTCATTTTTTTTTAAAAAAAAAATCACGTGTGCCAAGAATAGTGTACTTACAGCCTCGACGGTACTGACGGTGCACGCGACGATAAGTAAGAGCCACATCCTGGAACATAAACCCCTGATGTATACATACCCATTAAACACATCATATGCTGTACTCACCATCTCGATAGATCCCAATGTAACGCGGTCCACCGCTGTGCCCGGAGGACACTCATCCCGACGGATGCGATGGTCAATCAAAGTCTATACACGCACACGTACCGGCACACGTGTGGCCAACCACTCAGATGTCCATGCCCTCCTGTTTTTCCAACAGCCCTTAACCAACTCTTGGCACCGGTACCTTCTCTTAGACTGGTCTGCGTTGAAGATCTCCAGAGTCAGAGAGGCAGGAAGGAACCCTGGGCGAAAGAAGGTCCGGGGGGGTCGGAGGCGGGACCTACAGGGAACCACCGCCCCGCCCCTAGGCAAGTAGTCCTCCCGACAGCCTCTGCTTCATCGCCAAAGGAAGAGGAGGATGGACCATGCAGCAGTATGCGGAGGGATATATCCTCCAGCAGGGGGAGACCGAGGGGGTGGCGGCAGACCAAAGCAGTCAGTCTCGAGAGCTGGTGGCCAAGAGCTGGGAGCATCAGAGAAGGCAGCGACAGACCATGGTCGCTCCCAAGAAGAGGAGGAAGTGGGGACCAGAAGTGGTCGGATGTCTCCTGGTCCTCTTCAGTATTCTGCTGGACAATACAGAAGGGGCTGTAAGTTTGACACTTTATTGTTGCATTGAGGATACGAATGTCCCGCCGTGTCCCTGGAGCGATGGGTCCGGCGGTACCAACCTTTGCGATGTGTTTCTTAAGGGGGGAAGGGGTGGTGCTGAGATGGTGGGTGGGGGATCCATGTGGGGGGAGGAAGAAGGCATGGTGGGAGGGAGGGGGAAATAAGAAGAAGAAGAAAAAAAAAAGGAGCAGAAGAAGTCATGGGGGCCAGGGCTGGAAATAGGGTTATCGCTGGTGGACCGGTTACGTCACAAGTTATTTACGGTTTTGGAAAGAGAGCGGGTGTCGGAGATATGCAAGGGTCCGTACTGATGAACCTTGCTTCCTTCCTTCCGAGCTTCCTGTTCTCATGTTCCATTGGCCTTCGCACTTTTTGCGAAATGCGAGTCGTTGCTATAACTTATGTTGTATACATTGGACCCACGTCCGCTTTGCCGCTATGTGACTCATCACCAATGTGCATGTAGTACTAATTTCTCACTGAGAGCGGCAGTGCAGATGCCTATGCGCCATCTGGTAGGGGCTTATCGTACTACAGCTAATGTTTGCTCTTTACATGTTGAGGACCATTATCGACGCCTGATAAATTGATGCAGCCATGACTTTGAATCACATTGACGAGACAAGGGCATTACCCTCCGTGTTGTAACGTCGACCGGTTGGCAAAGCGCCCTAATGCTAACATTGTATCACCCTGAGGTGTATCACCATCTTTTAGGATCCTGTCAGACGAGACACACCGGGAGCAATAATAATAGTGATAGCGTAGGCCGTGAAATAACTGCCGAATCCCACTCCTGAGCAGCATCCCACGTAAGAAACTCCCAGTGAAGGCCACTCCTCAATTGGGAATTTGGCCACTCTGTCTGGAAGCAGTCTGCGTGGGCCATTCAATTCAGCTTCAGAAGCAGGTGCACGCCGACTTATTAGCACTCGAGGAGGTCCATAGCATCGGGGGTGGCCTAAAAAAACGTACAAAAGCACAGCCTAATGAAATCATTCAAATGTGTTTATGAAGACTGACACATTTTTTGCTGGAGCTTAAAATAGTTTGGGAGCAGCCTACCGAATAACAAGTGCCTACAATTTTTTCGGGCATAAATTACACATTGCAGTTGTCCATTACGTCACTGCTTAAAAACAAGTGCACATGTTTTTGCGAAGGTCGGCCACCCTGCTATCCTGGCCTCGATGCAACCGTGTTGTTGGTTGCGTATCTTCCAGGATGATTTTCCTGAGGGAACTAAGCCAGACGGTTCATAAACATGTCAAGCAGGAATGTGAACCCTGGAGGGTACAATACAGCCTGATATTTTTTCTGGGATATGTGACCAAGGCTGTTGTTGTTTACAGGCATGTAAAGGATGCGCACCGGCCACACGCTGCGTTTGTAAAGCTGAGCCGGGTAAACCTGGAGAGATTGGATTAACAGGTTTACAAGGAACTGAAGGATTACCAGGAGATATCGGTCCTGAGGGACCTTATGGAGCACCTGGAGAGTGGGGTGACCGTGGAGATGTTGGGGCGTACGGCGAAAAAGGCTATCGAGTGAGTTTTATAGTCTTTGGCCAGGTTGCTGTATGTTAACTTCATCCGTTTTTATAGGGCGATGCTGGTGTTCCGGGCTTTCAAGGTGGCCCCGGTATCCCCGTAAGTATCAGGATGAGTTGTTACATATGGGAACGGTGTTGACTCAGCTGCTCGAATGTTGACAGGGTCTTCCTGGGTTGGAAGGCCCCGTGGGACCACCCGGGTTGGATGGCTGCAATGGTACGACAGGCAGGCCTGGCGACAGAGGAAATCCCGGATATCCGGGTTCGAGAGGACCTCCTGGAGGATTCGGACCGGTGGGACCACCAGGAGATCCTGGAGAAGGAGGAATCAACTCAGTGGGCGTGAAGGGAGACAGAGGGGATAGTGGACAACCAGGGGGACATGTGAGTATGTGCTCATGTGTGTCAGACGGTTTATATGTTTATTGCTTATTTTTTAGGGTCAGGATGGAATTCCGGGATTTACAGGACCTCCAGGGTATCAGGGACCACCTGGAGATCCGGTGAGTAAAAAGTGATTGGTGTAAACAGGCGGGTATTACTGGATTTGGCATACGCAGGGTTACGCTGGAGGTCCAGGTTATCCTGGAGAAAAAGGAGACGATGGCGAAACTAATTCTGGATACCCTGGAGTAAAAGGCGAACAGGGAGAGACCGGATCACCTGGACCGAAAGGTCAACAGCAAGTTTTCCCGCTGGACACCATTTTCTGGAAGGGACCCAGAGGTCTTCCCGGTCCTCCTGGAGACCGAGGCATCCCAGGAGAGAAAGGGTTTGAAGGCTCCAAAGGACTGGACGTAAGTTTTACCCACTTAGTCCAGTTGCTTTTATTAACACTTCATTTCCATAGGGTGTACCTGGATTTGTTGGTTCCAAAGGGATGAAAGGGGAGAGAGGGCCAGATGGTCCTCGAGGTAAGCAAGGTCGTGATGGTCAGTCTGGCCCTTCTGGCCTCAAGGGAGCCAAGGGAGCACCTGGATATGCTGGAAGCAACGGAGCTGATGGTGGTAAAGGAGAGGGCGGAGAAGATGGCCAGCCAGGCCCACCAGGTGTCCAGGGGACACTAGGGGCTCCAGGAGAGTTTGACTACAACAGTGACGGAGTCGGAGTCCCTGGAGCTCCTGGATTCCAAGGGCCAACAGGTCAGGTTTTTGGTCTTGCACTGTATATGACCAATTAATAATGTGTGTGATTTTTGTAGGCTTGCCGGGTGAAGCTGGCGAGTCAGGATTACCCGGCCAACCCGGAGACCTTGGTTTCCGAGGTCCTCCAGGTCCACCGGGTCCGGAAGGTGTTCCAGGAAACCCAGGACAAAGAGGGTTGTCAATAAAGGGCGACCCAGGAGATGACGGTACTGCTGATTTTCCCCGGATGTTGTTCCCAGATTTTGACGTTTTCTAAAATATGTGGATAGGTGTACCAGGGCCGCCGGGACGAATGGGTCCTCCAGGAGGACCTGGTCTTCCAGGTTCGGCAGGAAACAAAGGACTTCCTGGCCTGACAATTATGGGACCTCCTGGAATGGATGGGCTTCCAGGACGTGACGGATTTCCAGGACTAAGGGGAGATAGAGGAGAGGCGGGAGTTCCAGGACCAAAGGGACCTGCTGGGTTTGGCGTGCAGATTAGGGGCCCACCTGGAGAACAAGGACTGCCTGGTCTTCCGGGCACACCGGGATTTCCGGGGCTTCCAGGACTTGATGGTGGTTCGGGATTACCGGGTATCAAAGGAGAGGACTGCGGATATTGTCCACCGGGGTACCCAGGGGCCAAGGGAACTGATGGAGATCCTGGAATTCCTGGTGCATCGGGGCTTCCTGGATTCCACGGCTTGCCTGGAGAAAGAGGACCCAAGGGCTTAGGTGGAAAAGGAGGTCCAAGAGGATATCAAGGCCTGACAGGACGTCCTGGGTCTGCTGGTACGTGCATTTTAGATTCTTCTTGATGGTGATGCTAACTGATTGCCACTCTTGCTTATAGGACTGGCAGGAAGACAAGGTCCTCCTGGCGACCCTGGTCAGCTGGTGATGCCCCCTGATGGCGTCAAAGGATTAAGAGGACCTGGTGGAGATCCAGGATTTCCAGGGCTGATGGGGTTGCCTGGAAGAAATGGTAACAAGGGGTTACCAGGTCCTCCTGGAGCACCTGGATACAAGGGCGACAAAGGAAATGCTGGAGATGTGGGATTGCCTGGGATGGATGGGAGGCCAGGAGAAGACGGATTGCCAGGATTGGATGGGCCAAATGCAGATATTCCTAAGCAGTTCCTCAGGGGGGAACCTGGACTTAATGGATTCAGGTCAGTGCACTGTGACCACATATTGTTATGCAAGAAAATCACAGTGGATGGTATAAGTAATACTGTATGTGTTATTGATTCAGAGGTCCTCGAGGGCCAACAGGAGAGAAGGGTCACAAGGGAGAGGAAGGAGATGCTGGATCTCATATCATTGTCATTGGAGAGCATGGTGATCCAGGACCACAAGGATTCAGAGGTTGTTTATTACCAATGAAGAGTTTTAATTTGAGTTGTCTGGTACTGTAGGTGTTCAGAAAGCTGATGGACATTATTTGCTTTTCTTTAGGATGGCCTGGTGACAAAGGCCATCGCGGAGACCCTGGTCCAGGAGGGTTCCCTGGATTCCCTGGAAGGAATGGAGAACCTGGCCTTAGCCAGCCTGGACCACCAGGACTGAAGGGATACCCAGGAATACCTGGTCTGGCCGGGCCTAGAGGACCAAAGGGATTTCCAGGACGAGATGGGTTTTCAGGCGCAGACGTAAGTGATGATTTCACGACGCTACTTTTTACACATTACTGATGTGTTACTTGTTGTACAGGGAATACCAGGCCCTAAGGGAGATCGTGGTGATCATGGCATGGGCATATTAGGGGGTGATATGGGTCCTCCAGGATTTCCTGGATCAAAAGGCGACAGAGGGGATGAAGGTCCACAAGGAGCAACGGGAAGGGATGGCTTCCCTGGATCACCAGGATACAAGGGGACCAAAGGAGCTCCTGGACTCGCTGGACTTTCAGGTCTCCGAGTAAGTACAATGTGAGTGTTACATTTCATTTGCATTGTTTTGATGACTTGAATGCGACAGGGACTTCCTGGTGATGTGGGCGATTCCTACCCTGGACCTCCTGGACCTCGCGGAGCCCCAGGGCTGGCCCTAGGTAGAAGGGGACTCCCAGGGATTCCAGGAATTCGTGGAATAGATGGTGGTGTCGGTCCCTTGGGAGACAAAGGAATGCAAGGGGAGCCTGGACTGACTGGACTGAGGGGAATGGATGGAAATCTTGGAATACCAGGCTTGGATGGTCTTCCAGGAAGACAGGGATTGCCTGGATTGCCTGGAACTGAAGGGGATCGTGGAACAATGGGAATTCCTGGACAAAAAGGTCCAAATGGGAGACCTGGACTGCCTGGAACATTTGGCATTGATGGACCAAAAGGTGATCCTGGAGCTCCTGGACTAGACGGGTTGAATGGCAGGGATGGAGATGCTGTAAGCATTTGCTTTTTTAAATATTTGCAATGATCTGCACACTTCATTAATAAAATTTCAATTAAAGGGAGAATCTGGTGATCCTGGAATTCCTGGACAGAAAGGCATTCCGGGTGATGGCGGATTTCCTGCTGTTCCTGGAGACCGTGGAGAACCAGGTATATTTCTTGATATTGATCTACCATAAATTTTGAAATTATTACTAGTACCAGTATTAGTTACAAAATTTTAATTTTAGGTTTTCCCGGTGAGATCGGTCCCAGAGGAAACCCAGGTTTTAATGGGCTGAAAGGCCAACTAGGTGAACCAGGCGAGGTCATTGGAGGAGAACCAGGAATCCCTGGAGAAAGAGGAGAGTCTGGATTACCTGGGGTCTCAGGAAGGGGAGGGCAGAAGGTAAGTGTAGACACTGTTATTTATTTTAATCCATATAATTATAACCTCGTCATTCTTTCAGGGTATAATGGGGGATATGGGTATCCCTGGAGAGAAAGGCATGGCAGGCAATCGCGGGTTTCCAGGCAGGCAGGGGAGACCAGGATGGTCTGGAAAGCCGGGTGGTAAGGGTATTCGAGGCTCTCCTGGATTCCCAGGGGCATTTGGCCTGAAAGGATTTTCTGGAGAGCCTGGAGAGCCAGGGTTCAGTGGACGTCCAGGACCCATAGGCGAACCTGGATTCCCTGGTGGACCTGGATTTCCTGGATTTCCTGGAGTGAAAGGAGAACCAGGAGAAACTGCCCTTCTTGCATTTGGTTCACCAGGAGAGTCTGGCCTTCCAGGAGAAAAGGGACCTGTTGGCGATAGAGGTGATGCAGGGTTCTCAGGAGGACCAGGACTGAAGGTGATAAATTTTAATAATCACGTGTTTGTGTGTTGTCTATTTAGCCAACTTCTGTGAGCACCTAATAACAGTGATCATTTTAAGCTCAGTTGCATAAACGATGGTAAACTCTGGACAAGTAATGAACATGGGATCAATCACTTGTTCTGGGTTTACCTCATTTATGCAACCTGCCATATGAGATTGATCGATTTATTTGGTAAATAATAGGGTATGAGAGGAGATGATGGAGGGCCAGGTCCTTTTGGAAGAGATGGATCCCCGGGTCCAAAGGGTCTACCAGGAGAAAAGGGTTTGCCAGGAGAAGTGGGCCCCGGGAATTTCATTATAAACAAGGGTGAGCCTGGAGATTTTGGTGCAGCTGGAAAACCAGGAAGACCAGGAGGTCCTGGGCAAAAGGGAGCACCAGGAGAGTATGGAAGGGATGGAGCTCCTGGCAGGCCTGGACCTCCAGGGTTCAGGAGAGATGGACCCAAAGGCCAACCTGGAGACCCTGGACCATTGGGCCCATCTGGAAGCCCTGGGCTGACTGGACGAAGGGGACCACCTGGAAGATCGGGTGGTCCAGGACTAAAGGGCCCTCGTGGTGACCGTGGAAGACCATCGATCAGCTTCAGAGGGGAACCTGGAGAAGCTGGTTTAGATGGATATGACGGCTTGCCTGGAGAAAGAGGCATACCTGGAGAATCTGGCAGGGATGGATTCATTGGTCTTCCAGGAAGGCCTGGTCCAAGAGGAGGTCCAGGAGATGATGGACGTCCTGGGCTCAGAGGCATTGATGGACGACAGGTACTGCTCAACATCTGCATCTGACTGAATTGTGGTTGTTAAATATTGTTTTAATTCAGGGTTCCAAGGGAGACATTGGTGATCCAGGACCATTGAGTACTTTCTTCAAAGGAGCCCAAGGTGACCCTGGGCTGCCTGGATTCTCGGGTCAACCTGGCCAGCCAGGCCGAAGGGGATTCCCAGGAAGAGCAGGACAGCCAGGATTCCAAGGCGAGGCAGGAACGCCGGGTCCATCAGGACTACCTGGCTTGCAGGGGCCAAAAGGAATGCTGGGAGAGTCAGGTTTCCCTGGCATACCAGGAAACAGGGGGCTGCCTGGCTTCCCAGGGTCACCAGGTCCAGATGCTCTTCCAGGGCCACCACCGAGATCAAGGGGATTCTTCTTCACCCGACACTCCCAGACTGTATTCCAACCTCCCTGCCCAGCAGGGACCACCAAACTGTGGGATGGCTACTCTTTACTTCACTTCACTGGTGATGGCAAGGCCCGTGGGCAGGATCTCGGTGCACCAGGAAGCTGCTTGTCAAAATTCTCCACCATGCCCTTCTTGTTCTGCAACCTAAACAACGTGTGCAACTACGCAAGTAGGAATGACTACTCTTACTGGCTGTCCACTCCTGAGCCAATGCCCATGTCCATGACCCCAATCACTGGGAGGGAAATCCGCAAGTTTGTGTCCAAATGCTCCGTGTGTGAATCCACCACACATGTCATCGCAGTGCACAGCCAGACTATGGACACTCCAGATTGTCCCAGTGACTGGGAACAACTCTGGATTGGCTACTCTTTCCTTATGGTAAGTGGGGTAATCGAGTGACTTTTTTCGTTTAGGTGTGTCAAATCTCAATTTTTGAATTTGTGTGTTTGCAGCATACTGATTCAGGTTCTGAAGGCGCTGGACAGCCCCTGGTGTCTCCAGGCTCTTGTCTGGAAGAGTTCAGGGCAGTTCCATTCATCGAATGTCATGGGCAAGGCCGATGCAACTTTTACACCACGGCCTCATCGTACTGGCTGGCCACTATTGAGGAATATGAGCAATTCAGGAGGCCCAGGTCACAGACCCTTAAAGCAGGTGACCTCACCACTAAGGTCAGCAGGTGTGCTGTGTGCAGGCGGAAGCACAGATCCAACAACAATGGTGATCCTGACTTGCCAGATGCTCGTGAGCTGTATCTTGGGAAGTAAACTTAGTCATATTTGGGGGAGGAGAAGGGAGCAAGTGTGTCTGAAACGAGCAAATGAGAATAAATATTCCTAACACTGCCATAGGTCAAGGTCAGAGGAAGAAGGTTAAGATTGTTACTCTTTGTGGTGCATGTATGATTCGAGTGCATGAGTGTAGAGTCAGAATAAAGAGGACGGGTGGACAAGCTGATGTTAAGGGTGCTATCGTTGCATACTGCCAATAGGGGGATAATATAAGGGAAGGGTGGGGGGGGTGTCTTTTAAATAAATAAAATGGGATATAAGTTTGTAAACCCAGCCGTCAGTGTTCATACAGAGGGTAATTAAACTTTACGTCTTTACATTGCGTGTATATACTGTAAGCTTTACCCAGTGCCTCAATTTGTAATGATAGTCAGATTTAATTCAAGTTTCAAATTCTTCATGCACAGTGTTTCTTACGTGACTGGCAATAAAAATAGCTTTATATTTATCCTCACTGTGTTTGGTTCATAACAATCCCCAACCTCATCATGATGTGAATGGACCTGTATCATTTGTAGCTGTCACACTGCCATTTTCTTTCACTGAAATAATTGTACGCATTGTATTTATCTGGAGCAGCAGTGGGTCTCATCAGTTTATGCAAGAACTGCGGCACACAAAAGTGGCTCAAAGAATTTCATGTCCGTGAGATTTTTTTTACACTTTCTCATAATTATATGAATAAAAATAAAATTTAGCATGAGAAAATTATTGCTGCGTTAGCAATCATATACTTGAGACTGACATTACAAGGCTCTTTCATACAGGTGCAAGAAGGAAAATCGTGTTCCATGTTCATGTTAATTTAGTAACTGAAGCAATTTCCTTGTGTTTTTTACGTTGTTTGTTCAGTTGATCCTGATCCTGACCTTTCCCAAGGTGCAATGTAAGGTATGGGTAGGTAACTCAGGAAATACTTACAAGTTATCAGAGCTGTTGGTGACTTTCAGCATGGTAAGTTGTTTCGCATGTTTGACATAATATAGTGTACTGTGCTCTAGAGCTGTTGATTAATTATTCTCTCTCACACATAATTATGATGCATTAGTTTTTTATACAATACCTGAATACAACATGAAATGAGAGCTGGTGCGTCATTCTCTGGAATTTAATTTATTTAATTAATTTATTATTATGGGAGATCTGTATGTGAATAGGGAAGCTCATGGGTCATAGTACTATTCCACCTTCATATTTATTGCAGATATATATTACACTTGATTGACAGGCCGATTTCAGTAAAAGATAAGAAGACAATCAGTTTTTAGATGTATCTTCAGAACCTCGTGACTAGACTGATAATCCTGAGATGAAGCTGATTATTATCAGTATTTAAAAAAGTATCTTAACTCATTTGCGTCAATTAGGACTCGTATCATATATTCCGTCAGATATATATGTCAAGATTTATCCTCTATGTTTGCAAACTTTCTCATGAAATCTGATAAATGTGTCATGATCATTAGAATTAAAGCCTGTCCTACCACTTTGTTGTTTATCTCCCCGATTGTTTATCTTCATTTATACCCATGTTCCTAATCCTTGAGAATCTTATGACAATTATTGTCACGTGCATTGTGTGTACGTGCAGAATTTCAGAACTCATCATCTCGAAATTGTGAAATGTTTGCTTTAGAGTACCGTCTTGTAGGTTTCGCAAGATACGTCGCAGTCACTGTAGATCCGACGTAATTGTCACATCATCGTCTAATATGTGCGTAACATCAGTTGTTATTTTTCCTGCTGATGACTTTTTTGCACTCTAAATTTTTGGATGGACAAGCAAAGTATGCCATGGTCAGGGTCTAGTTTTATTCAACCATTGGTGCCGTTTGGCGTCTACTACGCCATCTCATTTACATGCGACCTGCATACTATTAATTATTATTCCTATGCCAGCAGGAGGCTAGTTGCAAGGTGTTCAGTTATTCTCCTGATCACAATCAACCACTTCAAAGTATTGTTATGCCGAACAGCGCATATGTGATAAACCTGCAGCACACTCTTACACAACATATTTAATGAGTAACGCAGTTGTTTATGAAGTGAAACGCGACTTATTGCGACATATTAGCGTAGGACAGTTACAGGATTTCCTTCCTGATTTCTTTGAGATTTTTATTTGTTTTTTTGATAGAGAACGTTGCATGTGTGTGACGTACTCTATGGCACCTGGAATGTGCAATTATGACAAATTAGACGTTGTACCGGGAGATAACACATGTCAATGTTGGCTGCAAGAAAAGCTCTACCGTAATTGCGATATATGCACTTTGTGTGTCTTACAGGATTCAGCTGTCAGATAAAACAAGGCACGTGGTTAATTTAAGACATGAGATAACCGTGAATTAAGTACTCTGGATTAACGTGGTATCTCTGCAGAGTTTGGCTTACGAAAATATCTTACATGAAATAATCATGGTTTTACAAATAATCTCCCAGGAAGCCTGTGGAATTTCAAGGAGAATTGAAAAAATGTTCAAAGCGATTTAGATAAGTTGAAAAAAAACAGGTAGCGCCTCAAGGGGAAACAAATTAGCGTTAAGAAAAGAAAGCCCCATCACATCAACTTCCTAGAACCATGTCCTGTTCTAGAAATAGTTAATTATGACAGTCTCGCCCAGTGACACCGCACTAATGCTTCTATTGGGGATTTCCTATTGCTGTAATGCACAGAAGGGAAAAATAGGTCTCCATATAAGCATACACTGTGGATTTCCCGCCCATTTACATACGGCATAAATATGTGCCATGATGTAGCGTAAAAAGTGCTGCCGTACTGCACACCAATGAGATTTATTTCTTACATCACGCTAATGAATGCTGAAGCAGTTAATTATCAGGTGCTTAGTTAATAAACTACCGGCATCTAACGTGTAACAAGTCACTGCATATTTCCATTACAAGTACTTGCATTTTCTTTTTGCGATGCAGTAACATCTCAATGCCACATAATGCGGAATACAAATCAGAGAATATGCGTGACTCCACATAGTTTGTTATATGCTTATTGTACTTCCCAGTACTTCAACGGAAATATTTTGACTGTCAATCACCATCATTTCAGCCAAGAAAATATGTGCATGATCTCCGCCATGACAACCTGAAGCAGTAAAACACTGTAACTACAAGCACATGCAAACGTTCAGCATGCCTCATGCCATGTTTCGAAATAGTTTCACAATAAAACAGCCGAATCGTTTTTAAAAATAAAAATAAAAATAAAAATAAAAATAAAAATGCAAGGATAATTTTCCTTCCGGAGTTTAACAAAATAGCGACATGCTATTGTTACACCATGACTAATTTGCATGGCCGTGAAAATCGTCCTTGGACTCACGAAAGGGGAATAACTTTACATTACATTTTTAATATACTTGTACTGCAATATGGCCCTTGCACTCTTTGGACCCAATCTGCAAACCATCACACGCAGACCTTTATGCAAAACCACCTGTTCATATGCATATGTATGGTTCGGAGCAGCGATGTCACCCCCCTGCAGGCACAGTGTTTGCATGTGGTAATACCGAAATCTACGCATTAGTTATGCACACCAGATAAATATAAACCCCAAGGTTGCAATGCATCTGTGTTCACCACTATAGAAAGGGAGGCACATATTAGAGCATATTATCGCCCTTATATCTAGTGCCAACTATAGGCAGCTTCATTTGCAGAAAAAAAATCGTTTGGAAATAGCTTAGTAAATATCCGGCCACCTAAAAAGTGCTATCGTAATACATTTTTTTATTGTTGCGGTTGGAGAAAGTAGACGTCATCATTAGGAAAAATTGGCGTACGTGTGTGTATAGACTGACCCACTTTTTTCTGTACTTATGACTCCTTTTCATGTGCGACGTCACGTGGAATCGTACCCTACGTGAAGTTGTGCACGCCCAAGTTGGCCTTGATGATTCTGCGGAAATGCATGAATGGGCGAAAAATCTAGAGGGGTCTCGTGCTCTCACCTAAATACGATGTCATTACGATATGAGTAATGACGATAAATATAATGTAGCTTGTAGTAAAATGCTATTGAGGGGAACGAAAATAGACTCTGGAAGTATATAGGTAGGAAAAGTTGGAATTGCGTAATTTTGATGGAGTGACATCAAGTTACTGAGTAGACCTGACCATGATGGAGTATAGCTATATTTCATCAGTGTCAGATATGTCACATACTATGAATGATAAGTAAAAAAAATTATATTATACTGACGTCACAATGTAAACAATTAATCTGACAAAGTAGAGAAAGTTCCACTACATTTGGATTACAGAATTACATGAAGATTATAAAGGATTGTAGGGATTACACGAGGGTTATAACGGATTATAGGGATTACAGAAGAAAATATGGGAGAAACATTAGTTGCGAAAATCCAGTATGTGCAGTGAGCACTGAATTATCTATTTTTATAAATACGGTATGAAATCTTTTTGAATACCTAATAACAGCACGGTATGACTCGCTTTTATTACACGCGTGTTACCTACATGCCACTTTATCATTGGCGTGAGAATAATGACCCTCTAAGAAATCCTTATATTGATAAGGGTATTAGAAAATTTATGTACTGTACAGGACATGGTTCATGTGTTGCCCAATATATTTTTGTAGACCCTACATGCTCTTAGGACTTAGGCCCGAAGTTAGACATAAGAATACAATTTCTAGGTTGAGGTATAAGCTAGTAATTTAATAGGCATCGAATTTCTTTTAATTATTTTAAACAACAGCAACTGTGCAGCATTTCAACTTGTTGGTTCTTGAATTATTGTGGACTCCTGCAGTACAGTAACACTACCATGTAATATGAATGAGCTCATTATCTGGGTACATGATAAAAAAAACCGCACAAACACCTATTTTTCCTTCTTTGTCATTACAAGATAAGCATACACACCAAATATGACTAATCCACTTTCCCCCCTTAATTACCCTACAATGAATATTCACCCAGGATCTGACTCACCCCCATCCAGCCAAACCCACCGTTTCTCCCACGCACGCTTTCTCATTCCCCACGGTGAGTGCAACGTCCTACAAAGAAAAACCTTTTTGCTCTCAATTATGCAACCGGGTACCAAGTACAGCCTCAGTTGTCACGCAAATACGGGTTCATCGCCATGCACCTGCTCAACGTCCAACAGTACGTACCCATTTTTGTTTTTTTTTTTTTTTAAAAAAAAAAGTTCAAAAGAAACCCCGCGGGCCATTGTAGTTGTGTGGTGTCCCGTCAGATGTCTCTGTGTCTCCCCCCAAATGAAGTAGGATCATTGGCCCAGTGCCTGTGTCCCCCTGAGGGTGTTCTACGGGAAGAGATTTCGGGAGACTTTGGTGGGCTCAGAAGAAGAGGAACAAGCCCCCGTCTGTCTGGTGCCAGCGGTACCTCAGTACGCCCAGGGGAAAGAGGGGAAAGTCAGACGGCGTGACGACATGACGGACTGACAAGGGTATGTTTCGTCCAGGCCTAACTTGTGCTGGAGAAAAAATTGTCTAAGGAGTAGTTTCTCTGCTGGATAATTTACCGATATAGTTGGTCATGCAATATTAGCACTATTTTGTATGTTCACCCAGCAAGTTGTTACGTAACGGCCGGTGGGTGGAAGTTTGGCCCATACCATTACGACGCGTTACGACTACACTGTAAACCGCACGACATTAAAAGAGCGTCACTGGCATTTTTAATGGACATGGGATGTACTTGTAATGCTTTTTTGTTGCTAAAAAGCATTGCAAGAAGAGCCATTAAAAATGGATTCTCCATGGGAGACTCACCAGCGATGCCCTTTAATGTGTGTGGTTTACAGTGTAATTGTACAGGTTCCAATAAGTTATAGTTATAAGCAATAATATAGAACTAATATCAGTAATTCATTCATTAATTACATCACAGCGTTATCCTAAAAATGGGGTAGCCAGCGACAACTAGTGTGTACACATAGTTGCCTCGGTTGACCAGTACAATGGATCCTCCGGTGACTGCTGGTCAGGCCACGCAGATAATATAAGTATATATAATAGTAATAGTGTAGTAATATTATGAGTAATAATAATGGCTACACTGTAAACCGCAAAACATTAACACAGCACTGGTGAGTCTCCCATGGATGCTTTTGTAATGCTCCAAAAAAGCATTGCAGTAGCATTAGAGGAGCATTAAAAATTGATGCAGCATAGGAGACTCACCAATGATGCTCTTGTAATGTTTTGCGGTTTACAATGTATCTGCTGCAATTAGACAGTCTGTGTGTTGCTTTGTAAGGTGTGCAGCTCCCGAAATGTGTATGGCAACCGTGCAATGGCCTTCACATTAGATACACTTCCTGCCTCATGCTTGGGAGCTAAATACACACCTTCCCAGCGTTAAGGTATGATCTGGCATGACTATCCCGGCTGCATCTATAATGATGCGATGTGTGGGGTTTTTTAGTGCATTGTGCTCCCCCCCGTGGTTGTAAGTGGTGGCCTATTATAACAGAAAAAAGGTTAGGAGGTGGAGGGAAAATAACCTGCTACCTGGGATTCCCTCCACGTGCTTTTGGCTGACACAAATACAGTACTCGCTATCTCATGTTGAATGAGGGGAGGGATTTGGCGGGGGAGGAAGGGCGGGATGAGGAGGACGGGTGGGGGAGAGAGACATTAAAGTAGTGCCACCGGTGGGAAGCCTTCCAGTGTGCTGCCAACCGTGATTCAGGGAGCTACTAGTGTGTTGACCCCTGTGGTTGTCGTTCATTACACCTGACATTTTGACCGAAGCTGTGCTGAATATGAAGTACAAAGGTGAGACTTGTTTCGCGCAATCCTGAAAGTTATCGTGCAATCACTGTGTGGAAGGAAATGGTGTGAAGGTTACATTGCAAGCATTGTTACGGGAGTTAGTAATAGTTCAGTGTTTCTCAGTAGCCTCTTGGGACGTGTGTTGAGGCGCAGTAAGTAGTCCTTTTTGATAACAAGTCTGATTGCAAAAGGGCAAATATGTGCTAATCTTGGGTTGATTGACATAAGCCATGTAGTAATAGCCAAGAAAGTTGCCAACCAGTGTTCCTTTTTCCTGCCGCCACTGAAGAAAATATGCTAGGAATCAATTCAGTCTCAAGGAAATAGTGTAGGCGTCTGCATGGCGCTACATGGCAATGATTGCTTGCATAACGTGTAAGTGCATTTCATTTCTCTGGGCCAGTTTCACTGGGTGAAAAGGTACCGTCATGTTAGTATTTACTAGTGTATTACCTTGACAGAATGAGCAATGATATTCTTAGCTACCAAGTAACTCCCTTGTGTATACATAAGGATATAAATAAACTGCCAAGTTGCAGATGCACGTTAATCCTATGTCATGACGAATCAATTTAATTCATTGACCTACTTGTCTGGTTGCTGTGGGTTGAAAGGCCATTTTGTAAACAGTCATATTGCGAGCATGCTTAGCGGCAATATATTTTAATTCGTGTGTTATCTTTGACAAGTATGATTATTTTTGAATTTATGAAGTCAGCATAAGCACCAGCAGAGTAGAATTCAGGTCAGGATGTGTCGTACTTGAATAATGACGAAAGAGCTTGTAAAGTAGGTTATTAGCCTACTACTGAAATAATTCATGGCCACTGTTTATGCAGCATGAACAATGGGCTTTTAGGGGATCATATCTCAGAAGGTTAATGCAGCAGTGATGTAATAGCATTACCCCATTCATGTCATTTTACATGTCCATAACCCAAAGTAACTTGCGTGCTAACAACTTATTGTGTATTTCAGCTCCCGAGAGCAAGCCATCATTCTACATAGGGGATGAAAGTGGTTTAGATGACTCCGACTATGAGTCTGAGTCTGCCCCTTCCTCTCCCTACTCACCCCCCTCCTCTCCCCTTCACTACAGAAAGCACGCCTTAAAAATGACACGTGAACTTTGCGCACCCACCACCTCCTCCTCCCCTCACTCCTCTTCCTCCCCAGCCTTTCAACCTCACGTGGAGGTGGAGAAACTACTTCAAGCCTGTCCTCCACCTCCGATAAAACCTCCCTCGACCACCACTCCTTCCCTCACAAGGAAATCCTCATCGCCTGTCCGGTCTCATGGCGACCTCAAGTCCATGGTGGATGCGGGGAAAGCTAAGGAGGTAGCGCAGCTTGTTAATTACTTGCCAAGTAGTGCCCAAGGTTGAGACTGACTGTTTTCTTAATATTGCAGGTGAAGCTTCTCCTTCGGGAGGCCAGCTGGATGGTTGATGATCCCATCCGCAAGGAACTGTGGGTCACCCTCAGCGGCCAGCATGAGGCCAGCAAGACAAGCCTGGATGGAATGTACTGGGAAACAGTGAAGCAGATATTTGGCCATACTGATCTTCCCATGCAGGCGATTGCTTTGCCCTCATTTATGGATAACCAGCAACCTTTTACCTACTATCTGACCACCGAGGGACGGCGGAAAGCAGAGAGAGTTGTCACAGTGATTGGTTACGCTTATCCTGACATTACATACTGCCCCTTGGTGTTCCCCCTGGCATGCCTCCTGCTGCACTACCTTCCTGAGGAGCCTTGCTACGAGGCCCTCCTCACCTTGCTTAGCGCAAAACACAAGCGATTCATCACCCAGACTAAGCTACTTCACGAAGTTACCTGGAGGACTGCAATGCAGCTGACCAAGAAGTTTGCCAAAAATGCCTTTGTACACCTTTCACGCCCTCTGGGCCGAGAAGCCCTTGAGCACATGTTTCAAGGATGGCTTGGGTGGATCTTCAGGGAGCTGCCTATCTCACACCTTCTTCGGGTGGTTGATTGCTACCTGCACGAGGGCATGAAGGTTCTCTACCGCATTGCAATGGCCATCTGCATCCTCTTTTGGAAGCATCACACTAGAGTGGATGCTCAGGAAGTGGAAGCGACGTTTATGAGATTTTGTAGGGAGATGGGCAACACTGTTTCACCAGACAAGTTGCTGAAGACAGCCTTCACCATAAGGCACCTGCGCAGCAAGGAAATCAGCAGCATCTTCCTGAAGACCGAAATGTGCCTGAAGAGCAATTCTGTCATCTGTGGGTCGTCACAGGTGCAAAGGTCGAAATCATCGGAGAACATGCCTACTAGTCAGTCGCAGCTGGACATTCACATGATGTCGCATACTCTTACCATTCGAGAGGTGAGTCCACTTTTCTCTCAGTCATCACTATTTCAATGTAATGAATTGGTGGTTGGATCTTCTCTGTTGTCAAATGAGATTTTGACTGTCGAATACAGCTTGGTGGCTTTGGGTGAACTAATACTTGTGGTTGCTGTTTTTCCGGTTTCTGTCTCTCCTGCCAAAACCCTTCCTTCCCCCATGACCTGCTTTCATGCTGCCTGTGCAGGGAGCGACTTCACCTGGGGCCAAGGTGAAGTCGATGGGTGACTACCCAATTCAGAATCTCAAGTCGAGTGCAGTTGAACATGATTGTGTGAGTAACTCATCTAACAAGCATGACGCACGATTCTTCTGTCCCACTGTACTGTGTCTGGAATGTTTTGGTGTCTGTTGCCACAGTTGCCTTGTGAAATCTAGGACACATCTGGTTAGCAACTTGAGTGCATGGAGTGATGCATATTGACATGAGGGTAACTGAGATGGCCAGCTGTCTTGAATGTGTGGCAACTTGCAGTGCAATGGTTGATTTGCATTTTATAACTCTGATGACATTTCAGTTGCTGACCCTGTGGTCTTGGCTGCCAGTGCGCATCACAATGTACACTCCCAGTCTTCTGTACACCACGGAGGAACACGGCTGCAGCTTAACCACCTTCTTTGGGAAAGTGGATGGCTATGAGCCCACCATCATGATTGTCAAGACACTGACCAATGAGGTACAAAAAGTTCTTCCAGCTCTAACAATACTTGGTTTGAGGGACAAACTAACGTGTTGTACGTAGGGAAACTGACTAAAGAGATGCGCTCTATTTTGCACTGAACATTATACTACCATATCAAATGACCTCGTGTAGTGTTCCATAGCTGTGATGGCCATTTCATAAAGCTATCCGGTTTGTCACTTTCCTAATAATTATTTTAGATGACCAACTGATCTCCTTTTTACAATTCTGTGCTTGTGGGGGATGGGGAGCATTGTTGAATGAACATTAGCTTCCCATCCGCAATGGCACATGCAAATTTGACAGGTTAACAGGCATCCGATTTAATTGATGACACTGAAACTGCTACAGTGCATTCAGGCAAGAGAATGGTGCTGTTTAATTGTTAGTTCCATTGTTGACAGTCACTGTTGTCCATTACAGTGTCAGTAACATTATCTTGAAGCACTAATGCAATGCCAAAATTAATCTATTGATATTATTGTTGCTGGCATTGGGATTGCTTGGACTACAACCCACTAGTTCTGGTCACCAATAAAATATTTTTAAAAGTGTGTTAGGAATTTTGATCGAGTTTCTGATGTCAGTGTTTCAGACCATTTAGGAGAAGTTTTTTCATCTCATTTGCTTCTTATTCACTCTCATCTGATTTTACTGTGATGTCGCAGGTATTTGGAGCTTACTTATCAACTTCATGGCGAGAGCGCAACTGCAGGGATGAGCATGGGAGCCGACAGGCCTACTTCGGAACTGGAGAGAGCTTCCTCTTCACACTGTCACCAGAGAGGAGAAAGTTTCCATGGGTGGGGATCAACCAGACGAAGGTTGATCATGGTAATGAACTCTTCATGGCAGCTGATGCACATATGCTAACCATTGGAGGAGGGTGAGTGGGGTCTCACTGAATAATGTCTACCTTTAATGGATGACGAAGGGACTAAAGGTGTTTCAATGCTTGCAGTGGGGGACAAAGCATATGGCTTGATGAGAACCTGCGCTTTGGAAAAACAGAGCCTTGCACAACTTTCGACAACCCACCTTTATGCTCCCGCACTGACTTCGAAGTCAAGGTAGTCGAAGTCTTTGGATTCAAGTATGATCAACAGTGAAAATGCATCAACATATCGCTTCTGGTTTTGGTTTTCGCTAGCCAACTCCACGACAAAGTCACTGGCTGTATTATTTTGTCCCAGCCTTTGCAACGAATCTGTATTGTGTGTGGTTATTAACATAGCATTCCATTTATGTTGAAAAAAAAGGCAATGCCAGCAGCAGGGAAGCAAATAACGAATCTCCTTAAATCCTTGCACGTAATAATGCATTGTCAGTGCAATACTTTGACCTAAGGTGTACAGGAAATTTTTGTTTTGTATTCGTATGTGTAACTGTGTACATGTGTGAATGTGTATAGCAAAGTTAGTAATAGAGTAGTTGAATCCCATATAACAATACTCGGCTGTGTTAAGTGAACCTGTAGGTTTGTTGGCAGGAAGTATGAACTAATCATGGCAGGTGAAAGGCAGCTAGCTGCCTGTTACGTAATGCATTGTGCAGCAGTGTCTTAGCATCCATATCTGAGAGTGATGTCGGTGGCCTAGCATAGCAATTAGGTGTGCTTATAAAGGCACCGCTAACTACAATCATGGCTGTTTCCCAGGGCACAAAAGCATTGCCGACAATAAGGATAAAAAATTTTGTACGTGTTTAAAGTAGGGCATATGGAAGGGTGCAGAACTCCGTGGGTTAAGCTCCCGTTTCAGTATTTCGTTTGCCAACAAGCATGCAGGAGTGCCAATTTTCTTATTTTGTAGGCTGTTTTATGTGCAAGAGTCTTCTTCCATTGGTGCAAAATCAGGGTTTGCCTTGAATAGCAACAAATTTTGATTATGTTACTCTGTAATAATTGGCACATGCCTGAAATTGTGCTGATGCAAAGCTAGCTTGACTGCGATCATTTGCACATTTAGGTCCTGTTGCGTCACTGGTGGTGTATGATCCAACCATAGTTTAATGGAAATAACATTTCATTGTTGATTATATTTGTGCCCGGCAATGAGTATCATAAACTCTGGATAGATCATCTACCGTCATTGGTGCAGCTGAGCCTTAGACCCATTCAAGTACAAAGGGTATAGATTAATATCTTTTTTTTTTTACTTGTTTGTGGAGATTACAAGGAGGATGGATATGCAGATGTTTTTAAGGCCTTGGCTTAATACAGACAGGGACACAATCATGTTTAGGAAGTACAGTAATAATATTGTTAACATGTTTAGTACTTGTTCACTGTTTGTCCTTAGTGCTTCTTTGGCATCTAGTCTCTTTTTTTGCTTGCCAACTGTTGCACATGGAAAGAACTTGTTTAACTGACAGAACAATGACATGCGGAAGAGACATGTAGCCTATTAAACAAGAGAGTACCCATTCACCTAGTCTATTTATTTACCATATTTTGAGGGAGGGAACTTGAATAGTGGTTTAAGAGAAGTTTCATTGCGTCCATTTGCTTTTCTGGGGTAAGGCTGAGAGCATTTCAAAGAGCAGGTTTGCGGCCAGCAAGGCCGTCGTGCCAGATTGGTCGTACGGTGGGGACACCTCCACTATGTCGCAGCCGATCAGATTTAATCCCTTGCAACCTCTTATTATCTCCAGCGCCTGAATTGTTGTGAGGCCTCCAATCTCAGGAGTACCTGTTTTTATGAAAATTCAAAGGTTGCTTTTATATGTGTAATTTACATACTCACCTGTCCCAGGAGCAAACCCAGGGTCAATTCCATCAATATCAAAGGACAGGTAGACAGGCATGTTACCCATCATGCCCCGCACTTCCTCCATGAGTGGGATTAGGGACTTATGCCAACATGCTTCAGCCAACACCACACGGAATCCCTGAAATTAGAGGTCAAGTTTATTGCTAGCTGCATCATCAGTACAAAGTCCTTTCTCTCGCCTGTGATATTGCCCAGTCATTGTCTTGCAATGTATACTTTGAGCCCCTGATGCCAATCTGGACAACTTTATTCGTGAGTAGCAGGCCTTCTTCCTGGGCTCTCCTAAAGGTGGTCCCATGCGCCACTCTCTGTTCCATCATGGTGTCACTTGTGTCACTGTGTGCATCCACCTGGATCAGCCCAACTGGACCCCAACGTTTCTGCCAGGCGATAAGAGCAACATTTTTACAAGTGCATGGACGCATTCCATGAATTTTAAAAATATCGCCATTGAGTCGTACAAGCTCGTTACGGGAACTTGTGTTGCGTGAAGCAATTTCTCTTTCCCAAAATATAACAGGAAATGTTTTTGCATAGGATTTGTATCCATGCACATTATACCTTAATAGCTTGCAATACAGGATAGGTGAGGGTGTGGTCTCCTCCAATTGCCAGTGGCTTACATCCACTCTTCATTATTTGTTCAAAAAAGGAGCGAATGTCTTCAACTGCTCTGGTCAAGCTGAAAAATAACGACATGCTAGACAAGTACATGCTTGAAATAAAGATTTTGCTCTGCACACCTGTACAGGTTTAGAGGAACATCTCCCACATCTGCCACGTTGAGATTGCGGAATGGCTCCACCTGAGTGGCAAAGTTGGCTGGGCGCAACAAGGCGGACTCAGTGCGTACTTGTCTGGGGCCAAACCTAGTTCCAGGACGGTTTGACGTGCCAATGTCAAGTGGAATTCCAACAATGCAGGCATCCAAGTCTAGGTAGAAAGAGGCCTATTGAATGAACGACCCCCTCAGTGAATAAAGACCATGAGAGCTGGTATACCTTTCCAAGCATCAGGTTTCCCCTCCAAGGATGGAAGTCTCATGAAGGACATGATCCCAACTGGTGGTGGGAATGCTGATCGATCCATCGGTTGGTACCATTGTGATGGACCATCAACTAATGAGTGACTGCAAGCCATGCGTCTTGTCCTTTCTTGAGTGGCCCCTGTGCAAGTGAGGCATGCTGGCCACTTTACCAGATGGCGTATGTTGCATAAAGGACATCGCATGTGCCAGTCATAGGTTGATAGCTAACATAGTTAAATTGACAAAAGGACCAAGCATATTTTCATATGAAGTTAGCAAATATCCTGAACTTTGGTCACGAAATATTTGTGTTACAATTGTTTTCAAGTAGCACTGACTTGCAAAGACTACTAAAATAAATGAAATTGGATATTACCTGGAATTGCCTTATGCCTCAGAAGTCAAGATTATCCCAGCTTGAGTCGTGTATTCTGAAACTTGCACCGGCTGAAAATCTGTCCACCAAGAAGAAAAAACCTGGCAACCCAAGCTTTATAATCTGATGCAGCCATGCTTCAGTTATTCTTGCTTAATACCCAAGGTTTGATATGCCAACATGTTTTTCCGCAGTACGCACTTCAATGCCATGCAGTATCAGCAGAACAAATGGGGTACAAATATTATTGCCTTAAAATTTTACACATAATAATGCACTTGCCGCTGCAATACTTTCAGGTGCAAAGGAATTTATTTTGTATTTGTGCATGTAGCCTATAATGTGATGAAGTTAGAGTAACTGACTCCTACATAACATAACTTAGCTATGTGTGTGAACTAGTACGGAATTAGGGAAAAAGAGGAGCTCTTGAAGCCGTGATGTAAGATGAAGAGCAATAATCATCTTAGGAAGTAAATATTTTGTTGACATGTTTAATATTTGCTCACTGTTTGTGCAGAAGCTTCAGTGCCTTGCATTGCTATATAGCAGCAAGGAAAAAACGTATCTGAATGAATAATGAACATGAGGAAAAGTCATCATATATCCCAAATCTAAATGCAAGTGTTATTATTCATGTTATTTGACATACAGAGGCGTGAACATATCACTGATTCCATTTGCTTTTCTGGGGTAAGGCTGAGAGCATTTCAAAGAGCAGGTTTGCGGCCAGCAAGGCTGTGGTGCCAGCTTGGTCATATGGCGGGGAGACCTCCACTAGATCACAGCCAACCAGGTTTAATCCTCGGCTGCCCCTGATGATCTCCAGGGCCTGGATTGGAGTGAGGCCTCCAATCTCAGGAGTACCTAATTTAAAATCAGTGTAATGGTATTGTTGCATTTTTGTATATTCACAACTCACCTGTCCCAGGAGCAAACCCAGGGTCAATTCCATCAATGTCAAATGAGAGGTAAACAGGCGCATCACCCATCATGCCCCTCACTTCCTCCATGAGTGGGGCCAGGGACTTATGCCAACATTCTTCAACCAACACCACACGGAATCCCTGAAATTATACAGGCCAGATGCATTAATCCTGCAAAATAGTTTTCCTAATTCCTTTCTCTCACCTGTGATATTCCCCAGTCGTTATCCTCCAGTGTGTACCTAGAGCCCCTGATACCAATCTGGACAACTTTATTCTTAAGGAGGAGGCCATCTTCCTGAGCTCTTCTAAAGGTGGTCCCATGAGCCACCTTCTGTCCCATCATTGTGTCGCTGCAATCATTGTGTGCATCCACATGGATCAAGCCAACTGGACCCCAACGTTTCTATTAATCATAATAACATATATTATTCCCTATGAATGTGACTCTTTTTTAAAGGTAACTGAATTTATGGCAAGAACTTGAAAATAGCATTTGTCACTTTACGAGGCTCCCTAGAGCACATAGATGTTTCACTTTTTCACTGGTATTGTATAGTGTGAAATAGTATTACACACTATATAGTAGTTTTATTAGGTGCTTTTACAGCTCTCCGTTGAGAGCACCTGATACATAACCAGATTAAAATAATCTTATCAGAAATGCTGTCATGCTTTGCAGTATGTAGCATGTGCCATCAGATATGCAAAAATAATGTGCGTGTTAGAGAACATACTGTTACTGTATTTAAGTGTATAGTGTATATGACAATGATTTCATCACCATTAACAAATGATCCACGTTATCATGCATAAGCATGCCCAAATTGGATTGGCAGCTTGTTTGCATTTTGTACTTGTATTTATGCAGGGCTAACCTTGATAGCTTGTAGCACAGGATAGGTGAGTGTGTGATCTCCTCCGATGGCTAGTGGCTTGCATCCACTGTCCACTATTTGTTCAAAATGGGTGCGAATGTCTTCAACTGCCTTGGTCAAACTGCAAGATTATATTTAGCGTATCTGCAGCCATGACATGTTGTGTCACTTGACATACTTGTACATGTTGAGAGGAACATCTCCCACGTCCGCCACATTCAGGTTCTTGAATGGCTGTATCTGGGTAGCAGAATTGGAGGGACGCAACAAAGCACTCTCAGTGCGCACTTGTCTGGGGCCAAACCTAGTTCCAGTGCGGTTTGATGTTCCAGTGTCAAGTGGTACACCAACAAAGCAAGCATCCAAATCTGGTTAGAATAAATTTAAAATATAAGTCCTGGCGGACTTAACAGTGTCAATAATAATAATTTGTGTGATACCAACACATACCTTTCCAAGCATCAGGTTTCCCTTCTAATGAAGGAATCCTCATGAAAGACATGATGCCTACTGGTGGTGGAAATTTTGATCGGTCCATTGGTTGGTACCATTGTGATGGACCACCTGATGATGACTGACCAGAGGCCAGCCGTCTTGTCAACTCCTGCAATCCCCGGTAAGTGTGAGGCTTGACCACATGCGCAGAGGACACAAGACGTTGTAAGAAGGACATGACGATGTTACCAGCTGCTCAGGCTGAATGCCACCTCTGTACTAACGTGCTTTGCTTTCTAATGAATAATCTTGTGTAATAGAGGTCAAGGTTAGCAGTGTACTTCAAGGCTCCTGCTTAGGCAGATAATGTATCTGGCTATATCTTCTAGAAGCACACATTATTTATCCATTTCATATGCATTATAGTAGTGATAGTGGGCCTGTTAAGTGTCTCATTATCTTAGTATTATTCACTTGCACTGTATATCTTCTCACATAATAAGATTGGACATATTGACGCATGTAGAGCCAAAGTAACTATAATATACCTGCATTGTTGAGTTGACAATAATGGCAACATTGGTCCAATTTATATTATAAGTATCTCAGCAACAGGCAAACAGCTATGTAATCGGCACCCTTCGAAGTGTGCATACGTGCATTATGGGTTCCAAAATAAAATACTTTCGTGATGGAGACCATTTTTGGGAAGTCTACTGGAAATACCTGCGGAGCCATAACCCGGAAGATGAGCCTGACAAAGAGGCGGTGCTGGAATGGATCATGAGAACCGTATGTTGGACAATAGTTGTACTAATAGTGTTTCACCCATTATGCTTTACCTGCACCTTTCTTAAATAGTGCCCATGGAGGAAGAAACGACTATCCTTAGTAGATTCTCCTCCTGCACCAAAGTATGGCATGCGACTTTTGATGGAGCGTCATAATGCTCTACGACCAGAACAGCACTTCCGGCAAATTTATGATGAAAGAGCAGAAATGGTGAGGTTTATTTTTAAAAATTCAAACCCCGGATTGAGTTTACCATATTTGATTTGGTGAATAATAAAGTAACATCCACGATTAATTTCCAATCATTTTATTCCCCAAATGGATCTGGTTACAGGTTAAACTGCGTGGTCCTGGACACTATGACCATGGCCGATGGCCAGACAAGCAGTTTCGACATTGTAATCGCCATTCGGGTTTCTATAAATATCCACCCCATGAAGAACGTAAACCTACGCCTGAGACGAGGTACAAGTGGTACCGTCCTCCGCCCATGACAAATCGTCCCATCAGGCATGAAAATCAGTTCTGGTTATCCCCTGCTCCAGAGCCAGTCAGTATACCTCTGTTTCTCTCCAAGTCGGAAATAGAACTACATTTTTTTTGCTATAATTTCTAATGCGCTCGTACTAACAACAACTTGCTTCAGAAACCTGCGGCGCCCTTCTCTTACTTCCCGGTAGGCTATAAAGGCAAGTACCTGAACGAGGACGTGCTGGATTACTTAACGAAATTGTCAAGATCACCACCATTCGCCAGCAATGAGGACTACATGAGGGACTACTTGAAGGTAGCTGCCAAGTGGAGGTGCACCCACAACCCTCTCGACTACTACCGGCATGATGGGCAGAAAGCGCAGAAGAAGAACAGTTTTGTGACGGAAACCGAATTTCCGACTGTCCATTCTGCCGCCTGGTCCACAACGACAGCGATGAATTTGGTGTTACCAGAGGACTTTAAGCATTCCTCTGGAGATCACTCCCGGCGCAAGAAAGGACAGGCGACGGCTGGCCATATGTTGGTACCACATGACTTCAAGTACACCCCTATTGACTACTCCTGGCGTACCGGTAATAGGAGAGGTTCGCAAAGACGCAGTTGGGTTCCTACAGAAGGAATGGCGTACTCATCTGAAGACTATAACCGGCTTAGGGCAGCAGCCAAAAGGATTAGCATTGACTTGCCAGATATGTACCCCGAATCCGACGAAGACATCCCTGAGGAGGGACAAAAGATAACTTTGGCTTCACCAGATGAAAGCGACGTCTCATCGGGCTCGGGAGATCGTCCCGACATACTTGAGAGTGAAAGAGCACCAAACACGAAGAAGGAGAAGAAGAAGAAGAAGAAGAAGAAGCAGCAGCAGCAGAAGAAGAAGAAGAAGTAGGAGCCATCAAATGCATATTCGTTTATGCACATCTAGGGGGTGAAGGTGAATAGCAATATTCTGTGTTAAATATATTGCAATGCCGACAATTTCAAACTGATGTATACTTTGGTGAGAAATATACATTTTACAAACCATGCAGTACCGTACCGTAATACTGATCCTCAAAATGAATATTTATTGGGAAGCACGGCTTGGTTAAGTCGAAATATTTTATCGCGAAATCAACAGTAGGTACTGAATTTCTGCATCGTAACTGCAGCTGTGTCGAGCAAGATACCTATTCAAGTATTCAAGGTATTCAAGTAGTCTATAGTTGAGTCACACAATTATTATGTTTAGCTGCAATTGACTGAACCGCCCATACAATTTTTAATTGAAAGTAAGCGTCAGTAACGGCAGCAATTACTGTGCATGCTGAAAAAAGTGCCACATGGCCCAATTGATTGCTTCAAAGAGTTAAATCTTCCCACATCTCCTCTATATGCCAGTACTGTAGCCGTAGCCAGTACAGTACCGGTACTGTGTACACTTCAAAAGGCTTTTTTTTTGTACAAGGTCAGCATATTCACACGAATGACACCCCCATTTCTGCTGGCATTATTGATGCCACGGATCTGACGTCCTGAGGGGGTGGGTGGGTGCGTGCAAAGAGGCCAACAAGTAATTATACTGAAGTTCCCAAATATTTAATTCGGAAAAGCAAAATTCAACATTTAAAATCGAGCCACTTTCTACGCTGAATATCGCACATTTTACATGGCACAGAAACCTATTCAAAGTAACATTATTATTATTTTGTATTGTTCTGAATACGGGATGTTAAAAAGCACAAGCGACCGATACTGGCCAGGGTTGGTTCAAACCAAAATAAATGAAAATCTCCTTTAAAACTAGAATAATAAATTTAAAAAGATGCCAAGTGCACCCGGCATTCCTAGGCGGTCACCCATCCAAGTACTACCCGGGCCCGACGTTGCTTAACTTCGGGGATCGGACGAGAACCGGTGCTTTCACCGTGGTATGGCCCTTGGCGAGAGGGTGAGTGGATTGTGGGGGTACTTGGATCGAGTATGTGTGGGTAAGAGTATCAGTGTACAGTACACTTATCACATCCTCTCTCCCATCTCGTATCTCAGCTAAGGGGCATACCGCGTTGAGAGCACCGGTTCTCGTCCGATCAACGAAGCTACGAAGGTGGTAGGTCCCGGGACCCCGGGTAGTACTTGGATGGGCAACATTTTTACCTTCGGTGATCCGGTGCTTTTGGTGATCCAGTTTCCAGTGTACAATTTTGTGAGGAGTGAATACCCCCTTGATTTTTGCCTTATCCATTTTTAAAAAAAAGATCCATTCATCCCCTCTCCCCCGTGGACTGCCCACCCTCCTCCTTTTTGACAGTTCCCGCCAGGAATCGATCGACTCCTGGCAGCTTCCCGCCTCCAGATGGCGCTGGCGTCGGACTCTCGTTACGCATCTTCTCCGATTTATCCCACTACAATGCGAATTAATATTGTCCATTGCACGTGTGAAAAAGTGGCCTGAGACTGCACAGCATCCGGCCCAATTACCCCCGCCCTCTTTAAATGACCAATTAAATTTGCCAGAGCCTTTCGATGGGTGTGGTGAAGGGTGCGAGCGCGTCCCTTCCCGTGATGGAGAGGGACCTGGGTGAGATGGGAAAAGCATACTCTGGTTCCTCTTCAATCCTCGTGTAAATCTTTCGCCTTTTACTAAAGATTTCCGTGGAGAGGTACACTCTGAGTCTTATGTAATTTCTTGTCGCCTGCCTGGAGCAGGCGGATAAACAAATCAAAAGACAATACTCAAATTACACAGGTGGGCCACGAATGATCGGTCGGCGTGACTGCTCCAAGCTGCCGTGATACTAAATATATAATATTACCGTGATAATTTAATTTAATTTAATTTTATAATATTACCGTGATAATATATAATATAATATTTTATATTTATATTTATATATGTTAGGTATGGTTAGGTTGGGTTAGTACATCGTACCCCTACCCCCGATTGTACCCCCTACCCCCCTACGTTGTACCCCCTACCCCCCGATGCTGAGGTAGGGCAGCAATATACTGACAGTGAGCAGGTTTGCATTTGCATCATTCATTAGCTGTGACTCTACTGAAGCACCCGTAGCAGCAGGGACTAGCGCAAAAAAAAAAGTTCGGCTCCCGCTGCCTGAATCGTGTCCTAGAGCGCGTCCAACACCCGCATGTGACGTCACGGCGGGAGAGCGGTGATGCGCATTCGGACGCGCCAGTTGAGCCGAGGTAGGGTTAAGGAATACGCTACAATGTAATGAGGGCATTACCATGGAAATCTATGAATATTGTTAAATAGGTAATTGATAATTGGTTAATTGGGAATATGCGTGTTATGGATGTTAGGTTCATTTTCGGAAGCTGAAACATGCGGCATTAAATTCCTTGAAAAATGTAACTCCCGATATGCTAATTTAAGGCGGTGTAGGGGCCTTCCCCCGGATTTCTATAAGGGACAAACATCCAAACTGACAAACTTCCTTATTTATAGAGATAGAGATTTTGTCTGTATGGGCATAAAAATCATTTGACATTATGCCATTGTGGGAATGATTTATTGACGATTTTGATTCCGCATTTTCGTTTAAAGGTACTGTACTGTTAAAATTCATGTTGATCGATAAATTTTATACACAGGTGAAGTCATTTATTGGTTGGATCCGCACCAAATGACGTCCACGTTTAAGTATTTAATTTACGTGTGCACAATGGCCAATTTGAAAAACTACACGGATCTAGTAACATTGTCATATGTAAATGTACAGTACTTGTGAAGGGAAAAAAAGTAGACAATACGAGACAGTATTACGTATTATTTACTTCACAAAATATGCCATACGTTACATTGCATATTGCAATACGTCACATACTTTTGTAACCCAGGCAGACCCAGGTACGGTCATACCGCGGATACTTTCAGGTATTGTCTTTTGATTGATTGATCGGGGGTTAGCGCGAACGCAGTCCCCCACTACCAGAAATAACGCACTCGAGTTATCCACATTTGGGATAATCGCAGGGGTCAACCCAACCGTAGTGCAATGGAAGGGCCTCGCCCTGGGACAACCGCCTTGGTGATCAAGGTATGTCCCGTGCCAGGTAAGTATGCTTTTCCCACTGCCCACGGTCGCTCTCCATAGCGGGAGGAGACAAGCTCGCACCCCTTAGCCACACCCATCGAAAGGCTCTGGAAAATTAATTGGTCATTGAAAGAGGGAGGGGGTAATTGGACCGGATGCTGTGCAGTCTCTGGCCTCTTTTTCACATGTGCGACGGGCAATATTAATTCGCATTGTTGTGGGATAAATCGGAGAAGATGCGTAACGAGAGTCCGACGCCAGCGCCATCTGGACGTGGGAAGCTGCCCGGAGACGATCGATTCCCGGCGGGAACAGTAAAAAGAGGGGAGAGGGTGAGTGACTGGAGGGGGGAGAGGGGATGAATGGGACATGCAAATAAAGTATGAATAAGATCACTCTTGATAAGATACACTAAAAGCGAGACTAAAAGAGTTGCCAAGTGCATTCAACGTGGTATGGCCCTTGGCTGAGATACGAGATGGGAGAGAGGCTGTGATAAGATTAGTGTACTGTGCTGTGCAGTGTACTCACCATACCCGCACATAGCCACATACTCGATCCAAGTACCCCCACAATCCACTCACTCTCTCGCCAAGGGCCATACCACGTTGAAAGCACCGGTTCTCGTCCGATCCCCGAAGTTAAGCAACGTCGGGCCCGGGTAGTACTTGGATGGGTGACCGCCTAGGAATGCCGGGTGCACTTGGCATCATTTTGCTGCCATGTCGAAGGCCTGCAAGAATTACTGTAACATGTAGAAAACTACGTAGAAATGAAAACTAGAAAAGCGTTTTAATGCATCTTCAATAAATAACACATCAATTTCCAGCATCCGTAGGTCATAATGGATCATTCATTTTTGTCTTACATTGGTTTTTGATCTTGGGGCAGTAAAAAAAAAAAAACCAAGCTCATAGAAATATCTGGGTTACACCGAATCAAGTGGCTCCAAACTGTTCAACATGTCCAAGCCAGGAATACCTGTCCTGCTGGCCAAATCGATTGGTTCTCATCGGAGCAGGTTGAGTGATCCCAAGATTTTGATTCTCCACCTTAATTCCCACCTACTCGGAACCACAAGGGGAGGGGGTGCTGATTAGGCGAGGTGGGGGCGATGGTGGGAGGGGGGAGTATTTGGGTGGTGGTAAACTGGGAGGGGAGAGAGAGAGATAAACACCTGTGAATGCAAGGCAGATATAGTAGCTGCATTTTGCCTTATCTGAGTTGCAAATGCAAGGTCATTCCTCCCTCTTTTAAACAAGCCATAATTATGATCTTTTGTAGTATTCCAGAACTGGGGCTTGGCGTGTGTCCTTGAGGAGGCCTTTAGTATGGATATAATAAATAATAAATAATTAATAATATTAATTACAAATAAATAATAGGCCTTTATGGTCGGGTCGGCGTAGCTCTGAAACAGTATGGATATAATACCGTCAGTTGTTGATTACATGACCACGGCAACAATGCCATTCAGCAATATCCATAGCTTCATAATATCACCAATGATTGATCGCTGACGATTGCATTACCATGGAAACAGGCCGTGCAAAGAAGGGGTTGTAATCAAAGAGTTCTGCTACATAAGAGGGGAACAACTCCCTATCCCTTCCCATTAGCCAGGCTGAGGAATGATAACCAATTGCCATGTAATCTCGCTTTAATTATATGGATTCATTAAAATACAGTTCAACAAATCGTACAAAATCCATACACATACTTGACTGTCCAAATGTGGGTGCATTTGCCTCTTGTGTGCCCCAGAGGGGACACCAGATTTCAACACTCTCTCAGACAAGGAAAGTAAAAAATATTCCTATATTTCCCCATCGACATCATCATTCAAAAGTTTTGTTACAAAAACAATAAATAACTCACAACACCAATCAATATTCGAAGATTCATTACCAATCATATTCGGAACATGAAGGTGCAGCCATTATTCCCTGCATTCAATTCAAACACCAGTCTCTTAAAAATCTGAAGCAATACTGAGAAGGTTTGAACTTGTATCGTTAGCTGGGACTCTACTGAAGCACACGTGACTGCTGCCAGCTCTTTAGCAGGAGAAGAACATGCGCAAAAAAAAAATTAAAATGTAACAACTCTAGGTTTCTGAGGCCATCCTCAACTAATGCTAATAATCAACATGAAAGGCAAGAAGCATCACAGCAACATAAATGAAACTTAACAACTACTGTAGGTTTCTCAGGCCATCCTGAACTTATTCTAATCAACTCTAAAGGCCATAAAAATCACAGCATCAGCAGCAAATGAAACTTAATAACTAGTGTGACCTCCATCGTTCTGGATGACCTGAGCAAGTCTGTCTGGCATGCTGGAGACCATATTTTGGAGTATCCACGGTCTGTTGGCAACAGATTCCCAGACGTCCCTGCAGTGCTCTTTGAGCAGGTCATCTCGGCGTTCAGTCCGATTGTCCCACTCCCTGACCATCATACCCCATACATTTTCTATGGGGTTGAGGTCAGGGGAGTAGGCTGGCCACTGCAGCAGCGATATCTTGGGGTCGTTCGCAATGTAGTCGGTCGTCCTGTGTATGCCTGCGTTATCTTGGACAAAGCGGATTCCCTGCTCCTCCGGGTACCTAGCCTGAAGTTCTGGGAGGAGGTCTGCTTCCAAAAGCTTCACATACCCCTCGGCGTTCATATGCCGAGGGGTAGAGGTGAAGACAACAGCATCACCCCCCCGTATGGCGCCCCAGAAACCGGCAGTCACGTGACCACTGCGACCGGCTTCCAAGATGTGCTCTTGAGCATAGCTGCAACAATAAGACCATATAAGTTGTTACGCCCCAACGTGAGCACGACATTGAGGACCATCTCATGAGCATGACGCCTTGGTTGAGCGCCGTCCCATTGGAGCGCTCATGTCATGCGAAGTCGTTTCATGCAATTAACGCCATCTCAATCAGGGGTTTCGGCACAGAGGACGGAAGCTATATATCATTCTTAATGCTGAGCCACCATTAGATTATATGAAAGTAAATTGAAAGAGACACATTTAGGCTTGAGGAAGTTTCATTTCGTAAGAGAGCGAAGCCAGTGCATAGACAACTCTCCGACCACCGCACCGTCCGGAAGTAGGGTCAACATCCGTAATAAGGTTACAGTGCTCTTCGATTACTTCCTAGCCAACCCACTATAAAATAACTTCCGTAACCCTTGGTCAATTTTACTAAAAACATGCCGCGCTCAAGTGGCTGACGCATTTCTTGCCCCTGACACAGACCGTGTTCCGTCTGGCCTCCAGCAGTGAAGGTTCCCCTGAACGTCTGAGCGGAAAGTCTTCTCGTCTGTGAATATCGTCTCCATCCAGAAACTAACTGGCTCTTCAAGGTAGTCCATGGCAAACTCAAGCCTGGCGTCCTTTTGTGCTTGAGTCAAGACAATCTTTTTCGCAGGCACCCGCCCCTTAATGCCTTTTTCCTTCAGCCTGTAAGCAACGGAATATGTGTGAGTCACTTATGAGGTCTTAATTTTAATCCTGATTTTCAATTAGCTTCAAGAGTGTAGAATTTGAAACACCGCGGGGGCCTCAGTGCCTCATGGGTCCTCCCATCAAAAACCCAACGCTCCTCACGTAGCATACCTCCTTCGCGCGGTCTTGAATTGTCCCGGAAAATCCGGGACATCTTGTCTCACAGTAGTGGTGCTTGGCTGGAACGGCCTCAGCCTCGCAGCCTCTACTAAGGCTTCATCTTGTTCTTGGGTGCTGACCCGCGGGCGGCCAGGAATTTTCCTTGTCTTCAACCCCTGCATGTCTTCCTCTGAATACCGCTTCACCCACCTCTCAATTGATCGCACAGAGAGTGAGATCCCAGGTTGCTGGGCTATCAGTGCAGGCCTCATTCCTTTCTCATGGTAGGCCGCTATCATGCCCCTCTCTTCCTGAGATGAGTGCGGCATGCTGTGTGAGCAAACAATGTGACCGAGTCAGTTGAACAATCATATTTGAGATGTAATGGTTGTAATTCAGCATGGCAATGCGTAGGATAAGTAACAAATGCCCTGTAAAAGTTGATGACAATTTTTTCCCGGGCCTTGGAAACTGTTAAGCAGAGACATGGCCATTACAATTATTATTACGTGTAATCCACAAAGCTTACCCACAACAGACCTTTTTCCAGCTCCACTCTGGATCCGCAAATAGACTACAGTATGAAAAAGAGACAAAACGAAGGCTGGGCCACCGGGTCAGGTGTATTCCTCACATGCACAGCACTTTGAAGGGTGTGATGAGCAACATAATTACGTTCTAATTAAGCTGCCTATATTTAGTTATGCTCCCCGCACTATTATATGCATTTAAAAGGCGCATGAAAGGCGATGAAGGACATACAAGAAAAACAGAGCCATTGCCAAATTCATCAATGCACTTGCTGAATGCCGGCTGACAGATCTAGCCAGCCCGTCACTGATCACTATACTACAGGTCATGAACCCTTTCTTACCTGAATCATCTACTACCGTGTATGGCATCATAGCAAGTTGGAGATAGTACGAGAACACTCCTGGGACAATGTTGGCGCAGTTGAGACAGGACTATCTGCCATGCACAACAGATGCGTTTTATAGTTCAACCAACATGATTGTGTAAACAGGTCTGCGGAGACACTGCATGCTAATGACGTGAAATCTGCAGCACTCGGTCATGCAATGAAACGTCTGGATGCCCTGAATGGCAGTACTCGCAGGGTCATTTGTTTGAGGCAAACTTTGTCTGGTATCAGTCGATAAATTTTATTTCCGCACAGCAATAATGCAAATAGAGCTCTGAGCTAAGGGGCTACATAGCCGCCCATCGCCAGGCAGGTTGCACCAGCCTGAGATTGCTGGGATGCCGGAGGTCGTCATGAGAGAAGGCGGTGTGGCGTCGGTGTCTTGCCCGTTTCTAAGCACAGAAACCAGGCCGAAGTAGGGCTGTCCCAGCTCGGCCCTAGTTTTGTCAGTGTAATGGCACAACAAAGAGAGCTGCGAAGCCAGTCATTCGAGAGGTGGCACCAAGTATCCAGGGTCCATGGTCATCAGTCAACAGCACAAGGCGATGCGGTTGCAGTTTGAGAACGTCGGTCATCCCGTACCCCACAGGAGTGAGCCGTGGTCGGACGAAAACAGCAAGATGCACTGCTGGCGGGAGAACAGGAGTCAGTAATTGACACCTGTTTAGTATGGCAACTCAAAGCTCGCAAAACATAACGAAAAAATTAATCATCACACACGTAATACTTGGTGTGGCCACCTTGTGCGTTAATCACCGCCTGGAACCGGTCTGGGAGGGACTCCACAAGTGCCCGCATCAACCCTGGCTGGCACTCCATGCTCCCCCAAACATCGAGGAGGTGGGCCCAGAGAGCATCAGCAGTGTGCTCGTGCCTGCCATCCCACTCGCGCACCGCTGAGGCCCAGATGTCCTCCATGGGGTTCAGGTCAGGGGAGCATGCGGGCCAGGGGAGCAGAGTGATGTGGGGGTGGTCCTCCAGCCACTGCCGCATCATCGAGGCGGTGTGGCAGCAGCACCTCCTCCAGGATGGCGTGGCATTCATCCGCGTTCATCCTGGTGGTAGCGCAAGAAACATTAGCAACGGCCAACCCGGCACATTAAGCTGCTCAATAAGAAACAGTTGTATTGTCAGTCATATTGTTTTCCTGCAAGAATGAGAATATTCGGTTGAAGGGACAGTAGTCCTCTGACTATTTCAGGAGGTTCAATATGGAATTTAAGGGGGCACTGGTCCACATGACCTCAAAACTTGACAACAAATAGCGCACTGTGGAATATTGTCCTGCATGGCAAATGTGCCACCTGGATACTGTCCTTGCCGCCTCACATTAGGAACTATGTTCAATGACTGATAATGGAATTTCGGGCTGACCCAGCCAATTTGGCCCTGCAACCCCTATGCTCGATGACTGCAAAAATTACTGAGCACTATACTGTTTCCCTTTATGAAGATGGATCTCATTGCGGGATATTCTATCATGGACATCGGGTTAGAATCACCCAAGCGCTGCCGTCTTTGATCTCATTGTGATAGAACTGACTTCTCTGTGAAGGTAGCATGAGCATTTGGGGAGGGAATGTTACATGTATCCTTTGACACACTGTGTAAGAAAACCAGGAATGAACAGGTTCCTCGGAGGGTTTGTCCGAGCGCGACTTTGGTTGGGTGTCAAAACTGGGACAGTCTCGGACAAACTGGGCTGTTTTGTATCCCTACCTGGGGGAATGTTCGGCGAGTGCGATTGCCCCTCCTGCCCACATGCACCCCCAAAAGCCAGCAGTGACGTGGCCACTGGCATTCGTTTCCACGATGTTTTCTGGATCATACCAAAAATAGACAAAACTTAAGTGGTAACAAGTGCCATCGTTGAATCCCATTCATTCATATACAGTATATTCTTGGTTTTGTCATGAGTTTTTTCTGGATGCGTATTGTGTATTTGCGGCACCCATTATATTACTGACTACCCCTTTATAGATACAATATCATGATGTTGTTGTTGTTGTTGTTGTTGTTTGTTTGTTTGTTTGCAATGAGGAAAGCGAGGCAATGACAATAACAATGCTAATTACACCCTTGAATCACCAAAACAAAACTCACCGAGTGCCATTCACCCTCCAGCAATGCAGCCTGCCGTTTTCGTCCGAAAAAACTACTGGCAGCTCACTCCAATGGGCAGTGGGATGACGGACGTTCTCATATGCAAATTGCAGTTGCATTGCCTTCTACCTTTCTGAAAAGCGTTGTCGTCGTGCAGGGGCTCGATCATTAACCACAGCACCCTGCAACCTGAAACTCACATAATTATTACCTTTGTTTGTGAGGACACGTTTATTAGTCATGTCAGGTAAATACACGAACCCTGCCCCTCGGAACAATCACGGATTATATAAGTTAAAAGTGACACGATCGCAAAAACTAGGTTGTCCTGTGGGATATCACTTTTTTCACTAGAGTCCGATAGGACATGGCTCTCCAACATATTATACCATGTTCCGATTATGACGATTGTGGATATCATTACATAAGAATACAGATAGTGTTGTTGGTTATGTTTTTCTGACCTCTTATAAGCAGTCCTCATGGTCGCTGGGTAGTCAGGTGCCACCTCTTTCACGACCGATGACGCAGCTCTCTCAGGTTGTGCCTTAACACTGGACAAGACCAGGTTGTCGAGGTCAGGCGTCGTGCTTTTGGGACGACCTGACCTCGGCCTGGTTTCCAGGCCATCAAAACCCGTTTCTTTGAAACGGGCAATCCACCGACGCACCGTCTTCACACTGACGTCCACCTCCGGCATCGCTGCAATCTCCGCTGGGGTGCGACCCTCCCGATGACGGGCGGCTATGTATCCCCTCAGTTGCTTGCTGCTGTGCCTGGGCATGACATAGACTGATGTGCTCATCGGGAAGAGGGTAGTTTGTCTAGGGTCATGTTAATATCTTGCGGTTGTGGAACTGGGCAAATCAAAATGGGGACTGCAACTGTCCTTCATGGTCAGGATGAGGCAGGAAGAAGGAACCAATATGTCAGACGGATGTTTGTTACCGATCAGTAAAGATCGTCAGGGGGATTATTAGACAAGAGAAGAAATTAAACACACCAAAAGAAACTAATTTCTCTGGAATCCTGCGACTCAGGGCCGGTCTGAAAGCAGGGGGTTCAGAGCAACAGGCAAGCATTCTAACCACTGTGATGCATAACACCAGCCTGCCTCCATGCTTTTAATCCGAATTCAACCTTGCTTGGGTGCTTGGGTAGCTCAATCGACTAGGGCCCCCCACCCATCCACGTGCCTTTTAAATGCATTTAATAGTGCACGTAGCATAACTAAATATAGGCAGCGTAATTCGAACATATGTTGCTCATCACGCCCTTCAAAGTGCTGTGTATGCGAGGAATACACCCGACCCGGTGGCCCTGCCTTCGTTTTGTCTCTTTTCCATACCGTATACTTTCTCAACACCAGTGAAGTCTGCCTAGCACGAAAATCACCTGCATGTTGATGTTACAAATACGAATTACTTGAGAATGAATAATGTTTGAATCACGCAACGTACGTATATGCTAATGAGCCTCATGGAAGAGCAATGTTGGGGTATCAAAGCATTTGTCAGTGGAATAAGAAGAATAGGACAGTATTTATTTAGCGCCCAGGGGGCAATGGAGTTTGCCCAGAGCGCTAAACTCGCCACACTGTTAAATACACACTGACGTGGTTGTGTCACATGAAGAAAAAAAAGTGCAGGTCTCTTGCCCTGCACCACAATGCCATTACTCGTTGCACTCGGTGTCTGAAAATAACAATCACTGGAGGTGGTAAGCCCATTCCTCCAGAGGTAGTATGCAAGGTGATATGGAAGAGCTCTGCATCTTGCCAAAACAGTGGAAGCAAGTGGCTGGCAGACAAGGAGATTGGCATTCTATGTGGCCATCGATCAGCCTGGACCTCAATCAGATTGAGACAGACTCGAAAATCATGAAGGAGGTACTTCAGAGGAAACATCTTGCACCAAGGAATCCTTGAGGGCCAAACTACAGGAGGTTTGGGACACTATCACTAGCCGAGTGCCAGAGCTCATCCAACACATGTCGTGTTGTGTGGAGGCCGTCATTGCTGCCCGTGGCAATGTCACCTGCTTCTAGGCGAACTTGGTGGCGTGTTTAGCGCTCTGGGCGAACTCCATTGCCCCCGGCGTGCTAAATAATTTATTACTGTCATATTCGTCTTGTTCCGCTGACAAATGCATTGATATCTCGCCCCAACATTGCTCTTCCATGAGGCTCATTAGCTTATACGTAAGTTGCGTGATTAAAAAGTGATTCATTCTCAAGTAATTCCCATTTGTAACATCGATATGCAGGTGATTTTTGTGCTAGGCGACCTTCATTGGTGTCGGGCAAGTATTTGCGGATCTGGAGTGGAGCTGGAAAAAGGTCGGTTGTGGGTAAGCTTTGTGGATTACACGTAATAACTGTAATGGCCATGTCTCTGCTTAACAGTTTCCAAGGCCCGGGAAAAAATTTTCATCAACTTTTACCCCCCGCTCCCCCCTCTCCCACCTCCTTTTTGCACCTTTGAGCAATAGCTGTGAATGGCACTCGATTATTGCGACTGCACTGCCCCTGCATTGCATTGCAAAGGGCAAGAGGTATGCCAATATGTCCATGATTTCTTCCATATGGTGAAATAAACGGAGCTGTAAATGTAACAAATGTGACAAAACTTTATTCATTGTATGAATTCCCATATGATATTTCAAATTACTGGCACTACCATGATTTTTCCTGAACACTTAACATTGAAATGGACTCTCTTCCACATGAAATTTCATGTGCTGTTTCAACTCACGTGAACGACTAAAATTTTGCAGGCACACTTCACAATGAAACGGTCTCTCTCCTGTATGAATTCGCATGTGAGTTGTCAAATTACTTGAACTGCGAAATTTTTTCTGGCACACCTCACAATTAAACGGTCTCTCTCCTGTATGCATTCGCATGTGCATTTTCAAACTGCATAAGTGACTAAATTTTTTCTGGAAAGTCTGACAATTAAATGGTTTCTCTCCCGTATGAATTCGCATGTGAACTTTCAAAGTAACTGAATTACACAATCTTTTCTGGCACACGTCACATATGAATGATTTTTGTGTAGTATGAATTTTCATGTGATTTTTCAAACCACTTGAATAATGAAATTTGTTCTGGCAAACCTCACAAGTAAATGGTTTATTCTCTCGTAACTCATGAATGCGCAGGTGATTTTTCAAACCTCTTTCACAATACAATATTTTCTGGCAAATGTGGCAGCATCTTTTGGCGGTATGAATTGACAAGTGAATATCCGTGACAAATGATCTCTGGCATTTTCTGCACTCAAGTGGATTTCTTATAGAGCAGATTCCCATGTACCTTCCCTTCCGTATCCTGTCCTTATCAACTCCATCTTCAGTGGTCTCTTGCTTGATCTGAAACATGAATAGGGGAAAAACAATTTCTATCATGCAGTTTGGACAGGACGATAAGACGCGTGCAGGGTGGCACAGATAACTGTACAGAATCCAAACTGCTACTGGCTACACCATGTTCCAAAAACATGAACCACTGTTACTACTACTGATGCATATTAACGTTTGTGCATCATGCCGTTTAGCCCTTTCTTAACGAGCCTGGGTGTTTGACTATTTGGCGTGACTTTGGTGCAAATGTATTGCGATTTCAGAGGATCACGTACCCTACTAATCCTTCTGGGACCGAGAGCTAAAGGGTCATCCTCATCCTGGACGGCACTGGACGTGACCACCGCCACCATCTCCTCCTCCTCCTCTGCTGCCTCCTGCTTGATCTCCCTCAGCGCGTCCTCAATGATCGTGGAGCCAGCATCAAAGCATGACGGGGTCTCCTCCTTCAGGGCCAGCTGCCAGGTCTCCTCCACGGTGATGCTCTCGTCTCCTCCTTCCTCCTCCTCCGCCTCCTCCTTCACCCTCAGTGTCAACGACATGGTCCTGCTGGTCACGTAATCACGTCAAGCCGGAAGCGGCATTGGAGGAACATTTCTCTAAGAGATGTGCCCACTTACTCTCTTTGACAGCACTGACTGTGAGTATGTCCTGGTGCTCAACAACTCACCTAGTTACCTGTACTCATCCTAGTGTAATATTCCACGTCTCTAATTAGCGCGAATGAGCGTAATACACTTGAAAAAAATCACTTTCTGACCGTTTCCGCACGTGGTTTCCGTTTCTGACAAAACCGTCGCCATGTTGGATTTCAAACAAATGACGGTCGCCAATGATGCCAACACAAAGCTGTTAATATTGTGATTAATAAACGTTAATTAATTAATAATTACTGAATCGCATAATTCATATTTAACCATATGCTAGTATGACTCTTTAAAAGTTTGAATTATAAAGTGTCTGTTGGCAACAATGGTGATGCGGGATATTCAAACTGGAAATTCAAACCGAACTTATTATGGGGCGAATGTGTAAAAAGGTCTCCAGTTTATATTTATAGTGTGACCATACTGCAAATGTTTATTTGCAATAATTTGTAACATTCGTAATAATGGAACAAAATGAGGACGAACAGTACAGTACTGTACATGGACAGACAGCAGCTCCACCTGTGGTCAGGCAGGTGCAGGTCTTCACAAAGAGAGGCAAAGATGGAGTCAGCTGCAATCGCAGTGTTGAAGCGGGCTGTGGAGATGGACACGAAGAAGAGGTTCACAGAGTCGCTGGTCTGCTACCAGGAAGGGTTGCAGCTGCTCATGGAGGCCATCAAGCGTAAGTCAGGCCAAGAATAGTACAAGAAAGGGTCAAAAGTTGTAGGTATTGGGTCTGTACCCTCAATGTATGAATGTATGTGCAGATGTGAGTGATGAGGCGAAGAGGGCGCAGTTCAGGAAGAAGGCTGGGGAGTACATGGACAGGGCAGAGAAGGTGAAGGCCCACATTGAGAGGGAGAAGGAGCTGGGGCAGTACCACGAGCAGATACACATTGACAACAACTCCACTGGGTTCAGCTACGCTTCCGTGATGGGGAGGTTCCTAGATGATCTGGTGCAGAGGGTGGAGGTGGAGGATCCATATATACGTGCCTTTCATCAGGTATGGTTGGAGTAGGCAAAGGACATGCTCTGTTTGTATATTATCAACACATCTAAATCTAGATTTGACTGATTTGAGATGACACTAATTTGTTGCCATTGATGTAGCCTTAACACAACTTAGATTAATTTTTTTCAGTGTCAAAACTTTCTACGGTTGTGCGAACTTCTAGTCCGGTTGTGTTCCAACTTGCGCAACATCATTCTTGTCACAGGAGGTGAAAGTTCAGGCCGCCCATCAGATGATCAACTGAAACGATTTAAAGAAATTGCAGACAGTCTGTCCCAAGTTAATGTTACTCTGACTGTCAACTTTTCAGATACTCTTCACGATAGGGAAATAAGGTGTAGTGCACTTTTTTATTACTTCTACTACAACTGGAGATAGTTGTTTGGATTTTGCAACGTTATTTTTGTGTGAATATCTTTGTGCAGGTTGGATACTGGTTGGGTGATTAAAATTGGAAGAGGACTTGATTACTTCAAACCTGCTGAAGGAAAACTATCCCTTGGTGCTTGTGACATGGACTTGAGACGAACGCATGAGACCACAGTTGATATTTTTCACACAAAAAACATGAAGTGAACTTCACAGTGAAAGTGAAACCGAACAGGTGGGATTTTAAAGTTTATTTTTAATAATAAACAGGTGCCTTGCCTGGTGATAATGTCTGATTTTTCGGAACTTGTTACATGCCCTTTTTCCAACCAAATGCCATCTAGTGGCCTTTTGAGGAGAAATGGGACCTGATATGAACACAGAGTAGTCATTATAGTTCAATCATATTAAAATCCGGCCAAGTACACTGACACTGACTGTGAGTTGGACAAAAGATTTTCCATTGGGTAAGAATACATTTTTCGCTAGTACTGAATATATTCAACTGCCTTGATGGGAGTCGAGTGCTTGAAGGTCTGCCTTGATTACCACCCATCCTAGCCACATCAGTCACACCCAATTTATATGCCTTGCCTTCCCCAGAAGACAGAAGTGGACAGATCGAATGATTATATAGGATTATAGGTACTGCTCATTTTACGCCTTTGAGTAGTACGTGTAATCCATGCTGTAAACTTCAAAGACTTTAGTACCTATTCACAAGCATAGGTGCCTATAGTTGGCTCTGCAGTCGGCCAAGATGGCGGAGCAAAATGGTTCCAAGTGGGAGTGGTTTCCTAGTATGGTGGCTTATTGAAAGTATTATGTACTTCGAGCCAAAAGATCTATATATTATTTTTTACCCGCCTTCCAGGCACCTTATGTAGTGTTTTCAGGGCTGTAGCTGCCAACGAGAGTTTCGATGAATTTTTGTACAGTTGCGCAAAGATTTTAAAAGGGCGTTAAAAAAATTGGGTCTCTTCGGCGTATCTGTTGAGCTGCGATGGCGTTCTAGTGTCATTTCCTACGTTTTCAGGGTCGAGAAATTAAATTATGACATTTCAAAACCCCTCAAAGATAAATGTGCATGGTCCGGACTCCTGAGTACATTAGTTCCGATCGGAGCTGGCAGTCCTTTACTGCCGTCCACCTCTTCTGTGAAGTCGATGGTGGTTTTTGAGGTGTTATTGTGTATCTCTAAAATACGGAATATTAATGTTTCGTAAAAGAGGAGAATCAAGCGCATCATTTCTAATTTTAAAATATCTAGGGTGAGACATGGTAGGCCTATTTGCAACATCAGATAGTAACTAAATAAAATAATAAAACCAACATGAAGTTCAAATACAGGTATTAAATTTCATTGGAGTCTGAAATAGGTTAATTCCAACATGCAAAAGCAACATGAAAATTTATGTTTTTAAAAATCTCTCCTGGAGTAGGTCCAATTGTTTTCCCTTTTCACTATTTTGCAGCAGGAATAAGAGCATATTGGTTGTGACTATGTATGCAGATAAGGACTTACTGCAAATTTTTTGACATTCATTTTCAGTATGTCCAGTGTACTTTCAGTCATGTGCAAGTAGCCTAGGTGTTGGGACATTTTCCCATACGGTTCGACCTCCCATTCCTCCATCAGGGAAGTAAATACTTGGGGAATAAGTGCAGCCGTATTTTTTGGCACGATCATAACGCGACATGCACCCAAAGAGGCCAAAGTTCCTTTCGTCCCATACTTGGCCTGCTTCATGAACCACTTTCGGCTGCAATGACTGTAACTCCAGCGATCGCTGCTAGGTACCATCCACTTCACCCGTGCTTGCGAATAATAGAGACTGGAAGTAGCAAGTTATTGCAATGTCAAAATTTCGATTTGTTTTCTCACTGCTAGCCAACTATGGTGCTGGTGAGGTGTGGAGAAGGTGGGACTGGGAAAGGGAGAGGAGGACAACAGATTAATTTTTTTAAATGACAATAATGATTCATAAACACTATCACCAACAATCTTGCTTACCTAATAGTGATCCTGGTGTACATGCTGTTAGTTCAGAACTAGCCAACAGGAAGGCTCAATACTGTAAAAATACAATATTGTATGTTCAACATCCTGTACTGGGATTCTTCTCTCGATGTGATAGTGTCTTGTAATGGATTTTGGTAAATGGGAAATAATGCTGTTGGCAAGCTCGACTTTTATACAGTTGAAGTTGTAGCCTCTCACTCCTCCTCATCCCTTCCCCTCATTGCTAGGTCTACTAAGCACGGCCTGTTGAGGAAGATCCTTTTTCCAAAACAGGCCATGCTACTACGGTCCAGGTTAGGCAGCAGAATTATGAGGTACTGTGTTAGCCATAAATATGCCACGTTATCCAACATCAGATTCCTGGAAGGGCAATATCAAGCCAGGTAGGCTGTAACGGTTTGACCCTGGCCACCCTATTGGTGGGGGCACCAGTCCTTTCCCTCCCAGCGGTTTTAGGTTGTAAAAGCCTAAAAGCCAGTCTGTACTCAGCTTGGGACCGAGAAGGTCCAATAAATACCAGTGCTCAAGGAACCCACCTAGTTTTCTTGGTATGAGCCAGCTAGGGGCGGACCCGGGGCGGACCCGGGGACGTCACAAGGCCAATAAAGAATCTTCTTTTGATCCACCACCCAGATTGGGAAAAATTGGCTCCTTACTCCCAGTATGCCTTTCTCTGGATCTTCACAATACTGCAAGCTCCTCTATAATGTAATGTTCAATACTTCAAAGCGAGCTGCACCCTCCAACCTTACACAAATTGATACAGGCAGAATTTTCTTGTGCGCAGGTTGGTACAGCTCATGTGTTGGACCTCATGAGATTGGCCAAACCTGTCAACAGTTTACATATACAGGGTGTTTATTGTAACTCTGCAAAGACTTTCAGGGGTAATAGAGGGGACCAAGACAAGTATTTTTGACATAGGAACCCGTGTCCGGAAACGCCATCTAGAGGGGGTTCATAGACAAGGAACGGGTGCGCTCAGACGCGTCACGCGGGAGGCGCTAGTCGAGCGGACTGTTGTGTTGATAGATGGCGCGCAGTTGTTGCCAGGTTATGTCGTATGGAGTCGTCGTAAGTAAACAACAACTCGATACGCCATAACCTGGCAACAACAGAACCGCTGTTGACTATCCGTGCGTCTCCTACGAGGCGGACTTTAGTTGCTAGATGGCTCTGCTGTTGCCAGGTTATGGCACATCTCATCATTGGTTACTATCCGAGCGCCATCTATCAACAAAACAGGTCGCTCGCCTAGCGCCTCCCGCGTGACGCGTCTGAGCGCACCCGTTCCTTGTCTATGAACCCCCTCTAGATGGCGTTTCCGGACACGGGTTCCGATGTCAAAAATACTTGTCTTGGTCTCCTCTATTACCCCTGAAAGTCTTTGCAGAGTTACAATAAACACCCTGTACAGTACACACCATATGCAGTGTGTTACAGAATTTAGTATGCATCCAGTGGGTTGGATCTGCTTGAAACGGAATTGCTTTTATTAGTTTGAGCAGTAATCCATGAAGTACGTCATGTGGACAGTAGATTTTTTTGATCCACTACTCCACTACCACATCAAGTTGAAAACGACTCCATCTAAACGGTATACCAACCTGCTGTGGACAACTCCCTGCATGAATTGAAATGAAATAAAAGCACATATGTGGGTACATTGATTTCTTATATTTTCGACACTTTTTTCTGTGTATGAATGGCACTGGTTACAGTTCGAAAAAGATAATACTAGACAAAAAAAGTTGTACATTTCCAGAATACATTTTTGACACAAATCAATTTCCACAATACGTTACAACACACAAAAAGTTTCTAAAGGAAAGACAAGAAACAGGTGTAAAGTTATAAAAAAACGATTTTGCCTAATGCAAAAACCAGGAAGTCTGAAATAAAGAATTTTGGCTACCCTTCAATGAGGGTCAGTGACCAATGAAAATCGCCAAAGTCAACTTTCCTTTTGAAGTGTACCCAGGAGAGAGAAGAGATTCCAAATAACAACATAATTAGAAGGGAGGCAGTCTGTCAGCCACTAATTAAATCCTTCTGCAAGAGTTGAGCTAAAAGAAAACAAAAACTGATGCGCTTGCATTTTCGGTGTGTGCATAAAAAAACCTTTGCAGATGCAATTAAAATGCGGACCCTAATTTTTGTTAATGATGGCAGTTTTGTTGTGGAGGGTGAAAAAAATTGTTGCTTTTGGAGCACTATTGAGAGTCGCAGTAGTGGTTGATGGGATCGGTTGTGAATTATAGGTGACCAACATCCAATCGGTAGGTTTTGACAGAATCTAGCCCTGGACTTTTGAAGGTATAATTTTCTTTGTCCCAAAGAGTTCAATATACAGAGGTTGTAAAAAAATAAAATTCACGGTTCTTCACGCACAATGAAGTTATTGAATTTGAATTCAGCTCAGTGTGATCATGTGACCTAAAACTGTGACCAGCATTCCAGAGCCTGATTTTGCACGACATTTATAGTCAAGTGAATTTTTTTTATTTGCTGATACAGAGATTGGTTTTGCTGAACTTTTGGGGGGTTTTTGCTTGAACCAGAGGGCAAGTGTTCTTGCAATTTTGTAAGTGCACACTGGAAACTTACAGATTATCAGTTGGGTTTCCTTCTTTGGTGGCAACCTTTTCTCATCAGGGTGAGGTTGAGTTTCAAATTGTCAGAAAGAAATTGAATGCATCTGCTCATCATTTTTGTACCAGGAGGGTCCACAATAACTGCTAAATTTACTTAAGATGACAGTAACATTCGCCATCCCAAACGTGACAAAATACTGCTAGTAGTAAACTAAACAAGAAGATTAGTTGCATCTCGTTTGACAATGTCAAATCTCATTGCAGGTGCACCATCTCAGTGCAATTTGAAATACCAAAATGTTTCTTTTTGTGTCTCTCAACTGCATCACATGATGCCACTTTCGATGCTCATAGTAGTATCATCACATATGACATTTTTGAAGCATTGCTGATTTGGTGTTGAAGGAAATTTTTTTATATGAATCATACACATTGTTCAGAGCCATATCAGAATTATCATTACATTTGAAATTACCTGCCACAAGCATTAATTTTTTATATTGTGGGAGGAGGGGGAGGGGGGGGGGAAGGAACATTACTTCAATATAATATTGTTGAATCAGTTGCTGGTTTGTGCCTAAATTATTTTCGAGGTGTTCATGCACCATTTGATAATACTAGTCAAATTCAAATTTGTCTGCGAGTACCGAGTTAGGTGTTGGACAAAAGCTTCCGCATTGGGTAAGAATTGCATTTTGCACTAGTGTTGGAATAAACTTGCCAAGAGTGGAATGAGTTTTTGCTAGCCAATGCTGAGAGTGTAATTGTAAATTATGCAAAATGAGCATGACCTTAGGATTATGCTAATGACTAATTATGCAAGAATGAATGTGATACTTTTTGTGAGCTATGCAAATATGAACGAATGAATACATTATGTTTAATGATGCAGATATGCAAAAATTGATTTGTCATATATATTTGCATGTCAACGAGAATGTGGTGTATGTTCCCAAACGTTTAAACTAATCCGCACTGCATCAGCATGAAATAAGATTATAAAGTAATCTAGTAATTCCGAGCACGAGTAATGTGTGCACAAATGATATGATGTAGGGGTTCCTAGTATACGCAGTTTTTGATACTTATGAACATCATGATTAATGAAGTGAAATATTATTTCCTTGCAATCTAAAACAGTTGTAAACATCATATTCAGTAGCAGGAGGGGTCTACCCTTTTTCTTCAATGCTTTCATGCAATAAGTTAAATGCACATGGATATTTGTTAACTGTGGCACCACTCTGAATGGGAGTGTTCTGTAATACTGTAATGAATGCAACTCACACCACGTATTACTTTCTTCCCATTTACAGCAATATCACAATAACAAACTTTGCTCCATATTTAACTTATTGCAGTATTGCAATGAGTTGAAATGGGAAAAACATACCTTCTGAAAGCTGATGCCTAGATTGCACATAATATTGGCAACACTTTTCACTGCATAGTGTAAGTTTTGCATGTTGTAATACTCATGTGCAAAATGGGCATGACTGACATGAAAGTGTGAGAATCAACTATTTTATACTGCCAGGACAGAGAATACTAGCTATTTATCTATGCACAAATCCCACTGTCCAAATGTTTCATTAAATAGGCACTCATATTTAAAATTACAGCTAGTCCATCGTTTATCATTGTGTGCGACTTGCAAAATTTTTGTGTGTGGCCACATGGAAGAGGTGGTCCGTAGGAGTGATGCTTATTTTTGATTCGATAAAGGCTCTGTTTTCGTGACTTGAAGCATCCCCATGCTTGCCTAAATGTTCTCCTAGAAAATCGTGAACGGCAAAAATTACAGGTGGGAAAATAGCATGAAAACTTTCTTGCAGCAATATCTGAAGTTGTGAATATGGCAATGTCTCTGCTACTGTTTCTCACCAAACTTTCTTATTAACAGCTACACCTTTTGTATTATGCGATGGCATGAATTCCTAATATGCCATCGCACTGTCTCACCAAAATTTAACCATAGCCTACCGTGAGGCATTCAATTTTCACAAATCACTTAAGATGCAACATTGAAATAACTTTGGCACCAAGTAATGAAAATTATTGTGTAATGGGTTATATTACAACATATGTTTATGGTGATTGCAGGTATTTAAATCTACCTGAATTGCTTGCCGATGTAATTTTTTTGTTAGTGAAAGAATTATGATTTTGTGGAAATTATTCTAGGAGCAAAATGAACAGGACCCCTTTTATTGCATGTGTCAACTCTTTGAATTTGATTTCATGTAATTTGCTGCAGTAGAATACGAAAAGATTTAGTTCCTTTTGTCTTTGGACCAGTTTTTAACTAAGGGCATGAACTATGAAGGTTATTTGGCATTAATGTTTTTTTGTTGTCGTAGAGAATGAACCTAAGATATACCGGCACAGCTTGTGCATATTTTTGGAATACCACAAAAAATTCAAACGTTAAGGATCTGTTCCAAAATCAAAATTTGAGGGTAAACCTACATGAATGGAAGCTGTCTGATTATAACAATGACTTTTGATAGATAGGTCCTATAAAAAAATACTGGCATTTGATCTCCACGCAGGGAGTGGAGGATACTAGGGCTGAATAACACTTGTGAAGGCAGTAAATGAATATCTTTTGCACTATTTATAAACTGATGTATCAGCAATAATGTAAAGTTGCAGAGTCACAATTTGTCATGTAAGTTGCTTCTCTGTGAATATTATGAGTTGAAGATTCAGATTGCTGAGCCGTCTTGGAAAAGTGACATGTGAGAATGTATGGCTTATATTGAGGGTTTCAAAGAGCGTAATGTTTAAATCCATTAATTTCAATGCGCCACAACAGTAAAATAGTATGACATATTTAACCTTGATTTTTCCTTGGAACTTCTGCAGGTTAATGACTTATCTTGATACAAATCACTGTTGTAATAATGCTAAGATGTGATTTTTTTTGTTGAGCATGTCGTTTGCCACCCTCAGGGAAAATTCTGGCAATGTTTTAGATCGCTAAGTCCTCAACTTATACACTGTATGTCATAAACAGGAAGGTTGCAACTATTCATTGTTGAGATATCACAGTGTGAAGTACAAAAGTGTTACATTTGAAGTGCATGCACAATGTATTATTCCACAGCAGCCCGTTCTTTTATCAGGGTGTATTATTATCATTTTCTTTTTCTATATGATCATTTCATGAAGTGTCTCGTGATATAACCAGAGTGCATATTGCATGTTGAGTTTTTCATCATTTTATATAAAAATATGAGCAGGCCCTCAGTGGTTACATGTAGCACTAACTTATTGAATCATAGTTTCAACAGAAATTTCTCAAAGGGTAAAGTTGTACCATTGTGTTGTGCTTCATGAACGAAATGTGTGGGTACCATTTTCTTTAGTTGTGTGCCATTATTGGTAGGTGACTTTTCAAAAAATATAATTTGAGATTAGTTAATGCCATGGAAATTAGCAACTGTTGTTTGCAGTAAATTTGGAAAATCTTGTGGCAGTTATTTCCAAGTGACTGAATTTTCTGACATGTCACTTCATTTTTCCTGGCAACACCCTTCAGCAACATCAAGTCGAAATTCCCTATGTTTTGTGTGCTATTATGAGCACAGCCAAAGATTGATAATTACCACCAACGACATGCGAATGTAATATTACCTGTGTCCTTTACTACTTGCAGTAACTTATAGTCAGTTTGGCTCAACGAATGTTGCTGTCAATGAACTTGGGAAAAAAATAATTTGGGATGGCGACTGCCCATGTTCCTACTCACTAAGTGACAGAGGACAGCTATACAATCAAGCTCACAGTATCAAAACACGACCAGTAACAAACAAGAATTATGTATAGAAATCACACGTAACTCTCCTGTCGCGAAGAGTAGATGAGGAAAGAGTCCAAAAGGCGCGGTTCTACCAGTTCAACGGCATCCAGTTGTCTGATTGAATCAAGACCGCAGGTTGTCGCAATCTTCCTCAAGGCAGCCTGAAAATAATTTTTTATATTGCAATTTACTGTGGATTAATTTAAATTAATTCAAGATTATTTATGACAAAAAGGAGGCCAACACAGGTATGACCGGGTATGACTAATGGAAACAATAATTATTACCCAAGCTGCATAAATATTATAAATTTTGAATAACTCGTACCAGACAGGCAACCAGGACACCATCTGAGTGGTTTCTTTCCCGCTCATCTTTGCACAGTCGCACCAGCCTTTCAACACCTTGTAGTTCAACCACCATATGAGCCACTTCGGGATCGCAGCAGAGTCTGCAGAAAGAGCCCATTGCATAAGAGATCAATATGTATACCAGAAGCAGATATGGGAAATTACATGGGAATGTAAGTGGGACTTACCTGGACAAAGCAATAGCAGCCTTTTGCTGAACCCGTTCACATGCAGCAATTTCAGCTGCTCTTTGTAGGGGAGAGGGCCTTTGCTGTAGGAAGCATAGGAGGGCCACTAGACCATGATTTCGGACCACATCATGTCGGCACTCGGGAACTGCACTCAAGTTGGCCAAAACGGTTGCCACCTATCAAATTAATGTTTTCATCAGTTATTGGCAGTTAAAACTATTTTTAAATGAAATGAATGAGACCCTGCAAACTGGAATGCACAAAAAGAAATAGTCCACATTATCCAATCATAAACCATTACAATACATGAGGATATGTTTCGCAATGACCTGTCTGAATGGGAAATGAGTGTGAAAATGGATTTAGCCACCCAGCCTGTAATAAACGAATGAAATGTGAAACTTAGGGATCCAACTTCTGACAGTTATCAGAAAGGTGTTACGATTAATTTGAAGCTTGGTTAATTTCTAAACAGAAATATGAAGCTATAGCAGTGGCACTTACAAGATGAAGGCTTTGCACAATATACTAACAGCCAGTTATGTTGTGATTGCCTACCTGATCCTGAAGAAAAACGGATGAGTTTGGACTAGCTCTCACAGCTTGCACCAGCACCCTTACAGCACCAGTGCTGCTGAGAGCTAAGGCTGCGGCTCCTTCCATGAAAGTTAAGTTAGCCAAAGCGGCCGCTGCTAAAAGAAATGTTTCTGTTGATGACGTTGATCCAGCTAAACCTGGGAAATCAGAAAGGACATTGTTTATTAAGTGAAAAAATGTCACAACTAAGGCAAACTTGGGTGCATTGATCGGAAAGGTTGTGCATTACTCTCCCCAGAAATAGGATAATACTGTATGTCTTATTGCTGTATTGTTAGTGTGAAAACTTTATCTGATAGTGGGACTTACTTGTGAGTGAGCGGACGAGTGGAACAACATGTCGATCCAAATCTTGAATTCGGTGGTTGTTGTCTATCCAAGGGGAGGTAATTTGGGCCAGAACTCCAGCTGCTTCCGAGAGCTCTTCTGCATCGGAGGTGGGGTCGCACAGAATATCGGACAGTACTTCAACTCCTCCAGCCTAAATTACAATCATCAATTAGTACATGACCATCTAATTCCAGGAATGTGTTAAATGCATGATGGCATAACGTGACTTTACCTTCTCCAGTTGTCGAATTGACTCAGAAACACAGCAGACTGTAGCTAGGGCTCTGAGGGCAAGGGGTCTAGTTGCTCGGAGACGCAGTTCTAGACAGAGTTCTAGGAGGCTCCGGATACCGCCTTCCCGTGCGATGAGTCGGCACAAATGATCACCATCCAGACCCAAGGCTGCCAGGCTATGCAGGGCTAATCTCAGGTCTGGAAGGGTCATTGGAGACGCATCCTCCACAGCTTCCAACAGCACCTGAAAGATTTTTCATTAGATCTCATAGCTCTTATACTAGGGTGAGGCAAAATGATCCTAAACATACCTTGACTTCCCTGCTTAGCATCAGGTCAACCAGGGCAGTGAAGGTGTGCCCCAAGGCGGTAACCTCTCGCACCAGTTGACCCAGCGCAGGGGCACCATTGGGGCAACACTCTTTTAGACGTTGGCAGGTAGTGATCAAAGCACGTTGCTGGCGAGCCAGGCAGGAGTCACGACCCCTGGCCTCAGGTCGCCTGCAGTTGTACTCTCCCACAAACTCCTGAATGTGACCCGCCAGACTTTGTACCAGCGGGGGAACTTGATCCACAAAACGGAATTCTAATCTTCTGCAAAGACAAATATGTTGTTAGCAGTTGAGTAGATCTTAATGTCACGTTATTCATTAAAAATGGCCTCTTTGCAGAGATTTGTGCTCTTCATAGACTTCTGGATTATACAGCGAGAAACTACAAGTTCTCTGCATCAAGAGAGAGTTTATGCAATTTCAGCCAGATTATTGCATCCACACTACAGTCATGACTGTAAGTATTCACAATTAATTTACATGATGGATTTTTGTCTATACTGAGTTTTGAATATTGTTTTTCGCACTTTACCACAAAAATTAGAATTACTCTACAGTGCATAATACTAGCCCTCTACACAGAGGAGACATACGGGTTGCTTGGACCAGCCAGGATAATCACTCGACATACGATGGGGCTAAAAAATTAGTAAAATTGCTAATCACTTACTGGCACAATTTAGCAAATTCTGTCGAAACTCGGTGGGCCTGCTGCTGGATGGCTCGGATGGTCTCCTGTGTGTCCGTGGGGCACGGTGAGCTGACAGGCATCATAATTGCTTTGGACTGAAGGGTGTGCAGGCATTCCGCTTCCAACCGACTGGATAAGTCTCGAAGCCATGCATGAACCGGGTTGTTGCTGTAGGATAGAGGGAAAAAATCCAACATGATGTCCCATGCCCAATAAACTGAACAATAATCTCCAAACTAGCTCTGGGAATGGTATGTCTTATAGGAAGTCGAATATGATGCGTCTGGAATTTTTTTTCTTCTTCTTTCCTCCAGGTTTTTCTTTATGTGGTCAGGTGTGTACGTGGGCGGTTCCTGCCACATAAAGTTGACGAGCCTGAGTCTCAGAGGCGCCTGGGTCACAAAATATGCCCAGGGCGTGTCTTGGCAACCTAATGGCTCTAATGTCGGATGCATCTCCATATGAACCATAGATCACATAACCGTGATGAGTAATTGAGCAGAGTGTGACGCAAATTGGGTATAAAGAAGCTTGCGTGTATGTACGTATAATCCGAATGAGAATGCGGCAGAGACATTTTCCTCCTGTTTAAGGCCGAGAATTATTATCGAGATGTCCAGGAGGTTAAACGTGCGTGTATTACATGCTTTCACTTTTTTTGCCACATTCCCACTGTAACTTTACTAAAGCCGAATCCAATCGCAATTTGACTCATTAGTTACAGATTGGGCTCGATTATCCAGCGGTCACTTTGGACTCTTTCGTAACCACATGGTCATGCACATATACGTCATTTGGATGCGAGCCAACCATTGCTTACTTGTTAGTCACTACCTTGCACAGGATTGTTTGTCCCATAGATATGATTAGTCCCAGCAACCTATACTAGTCCACGGTTGCTTCTCTGTAAATGGAGTTGCTGAAGTAAATAATCCATATCCGGATATCCCGTCAAGCAGACGTTTCCACCACACCTGATCATCTGGTTATATTCGAGAGAGGGAGAATATACGAATTGGAGATTCACGAGCATGAAAAGGGGCAGCAGGAAGGGCGAAGGGTGTAGAAGGTGTGCCCTTCCGTTTTCACACAAAAGGCAGCATTTTCCGGTCCCCATAACAGCAAGAACCAGCACCCAGGACTGATGAGTCAGTCAGCAAATTAGTTCTGAATTTTGGCTGAATTTTGTCACATTATTTCAGAACATACAGATGAAACTTCCGCGTGGAGATATATCAATTTTTGCAATGCACGGTGTCGTGTACCTAACCCGTTCTGACTTGTTTTTCCCTCAAAAAGCGAACCAATTTCACACGGAAGTAAACTCCCCCCGAAAATGTGCACAAGTTAATGGGTCATATTCGGAGAAACTGGTGACCAGGTCGTGCGTTTGTGCCCACACAAGAAAAAAAAAAAAAAACGAAACGTGGCAAAAGCTGCAGTCCGAATCGCAATTTGCACGGTGAAGAGAAGGCATGCCATTTTCTGACAGAGGAGAAAGCTTCGTTGGGATAAGCAAATCGGGTAATGCGCGGCTTCAGATATCATACTAAACTGTTTCATAACCGACGCTCATTTATTATTACCGAGCGTAATTAGCCCCTTCCAGAACTCAAGAGTCGGAAATTATGTGCGTCACGATTGTCCCCCGGGCGACAGAAGCTGCTGTTCTGGCCATTACGACACATGTGGAACTGGCCTGTATTATAAGTGCTGTCCAGCAGAGCTTTTATTGGAATCAGCAGGGGGTTTACCGATATACATATTATAAAGGCGACCCACTTTGATGGCTGATCGAAGCACCCACGTGGGTCAATTGGAGTTCACCGGTACGGCGCGGCGGTGCGGCACGTGTTCGTCAACAGAAGAAAGCAGAGAGAATCGTCTATACGATTATGTCGTATGTACTGTACTTTTGCATTCATATACAACAGACCACACATGACTGACCATGACTGAACATGTTTCTTACCCACATGTCATATTGAAGTGTTGACATGGACAAATGTTACGTCTATGTCGACATAACGATTCGAAAAGTGCAGGCAGAAGAAGAAGGATGGGCGCAATCCTTACCCAGCAATTTGCTAGCCTCAAAACACACTTCCTGGCAAATCGTGCGGCAGAGGACCATTAGGAGCAAATGGAACAGTTTATGATTGAAGGGAAAGGTGTGTGGGTGCTGATAGTTTGGGTGGCCTATCACGCCTTGTCAGTGGGGCTTCTATAGGTCTCTGTGCCTTGAAACAGCCTCGAGGGTTGAAGTTTAAGAAGAAGAAAAAGAAGGGGTTGTCTGCCTTGAAGCAAAATAGACTCATGTTAATTTGCTCCTGTTTTGTACATTTCCGTGCATGGTAATTGCACACAAGACTTCAATTAACCAGGACGCACTTCCTCGAACATGTTCGCATGTGTACACAATCAAGAGGGGGGTGAGGCTCCGATATTCACAGCATATGACCTCGATAATATTGAGACATGCCATATTTTGATCGGATGAGTGGCCTTTTCGATGCGCACATGCTTCCTGGATGGCGTCTCGATTTAGACTCTGCATAAAGGTGTCCTGTATAGACAGGCCTTGGGAGATGTGATCAGCCCGATGCCATAGATGGCTTATGTGCGATATCGACAAAAATCGCACCATGCAAGGACGGATAGTGCGGCAGAGATGCTCGTGCGTAAAGTACGTCACGCTGGTTGGACACATGGAGAAAATATTGAAGGAAAATATGAAAGGAGTTGGTCTGGGTACATCCCCATGAAGTGAATATTAAAACGGATTTTTAACTCACATTTGGGTAATGTTTTAATTACAATTTTTTGCATTTGCCTGTTATGACCCTATGTCACTGACAAGTTTGGTCCAGTTGAATGAGTAAGTGGCAAAGGTGTCGGATATTGAAGTTTCACCTGATTTGTCGTAATTTACACCCGGCTATAGACAACTTTTTCCAAGCTCGTGATGGTTTTTTTTCGACCTCCCGTAGGTCCGTAGGCGAAGTGAAAGGACAACATTTCTAGTTTTCCAAGCCAAATTTGCTCGTTTTGACTCGTTAAGGCGCGAGATAAATGTCCGGAGCAGCGCCTGGGTGCTGACTCTATACCTTTCATTACAGGACCGGACGCTAATTGGGTAGTTTCGCAAACGAGACCCCCACAGGGGATATATCCTCTCTCCAGACAGACGAGTGCACTTTTGCTGACAGGATAATCTCAAAAGGAGTGACTCGGCTTGCACCTTCTCCAGACATGGCACAAGACAGTGATAAAATGTCACATTGGAGATAACACCTACCCTCAGTATATGACGGAAATGTGTACTGAAGTCACGGCTCATATAGGGTTGTTGGCCAGTTTCAAGCCGCGCCCATTTTTGCTGGAATTAAAGTGACCGGGATTTTTGTAAAGAGCAACAAACTCCATTTATCTTCGTAAATGTGTGCCCTTCTTATTTTTTTTTTTTTTTGTCTGGAAGCACACGTGGAGAGACTCCAAGTCTGATAGAATTTTCATGGGCCATTGTTGGGCTTGGGGTTTATTCTTCGCCTGACCAAAAGCACGTTTTGCCGCTTCCGTCACGTGCCTTCAAGGCTCTGCATACACTTTAATGACATTCCGGCCAAGTTTTTTTTTGTGTGTGTGGAGGTGTATACATCATAGATTAATCTCAGTATTTTTGCAGTTTACACCATATATGGACATTGCAGCTGACCACCGGTTGAAAGGTTAGTCTGTTCATTACACCGTACGCGTGAGCTGCTACTCTAATACGCGACATTGTGATTTAACAACGCATGGGCAGGACGCAAATGGATGTACAGGCGCGATTTATCGCGACGTTGTAAGTGTTTAGGCGTGTATGCAAATGACGCGTAGACTTTATGCGCAATCCTCGTACAAAAAGAAAACTGGGACCATTTGTACCAATTAGTTTCGCTCGTACTGCAGTATGGTCAGCTAGGTGCACGTTACATACCGGCACCTTTTGTGTGTATTCAGCCGGGAATTTGTCTCAGCCTTCTCATTATATTTGTGTGAAAAATGAAAGAGCAGGTAATAAGACGGCCAGAAGAAGAAGGAAGGCAAGGTGGGAAAGAAGAAGAAGAAGAAAAAAATGAAACAGTAATGAGCTGTTCAGGCCTTGTCCCAGTAGTGTCGTGAAGTGCCTTTCTCTTGAGATTGTTTCTCACCGTCATCCTACGTGGCAGATATGAATTCCTGTTTATGTCACCTAATGCCGGTCGCAAATTGCTTCACGAACTCGATCAGAAAGGTTTTTTCCTTTGCTTCTTTTTGTTATTATTCGCACACCCCTTTTTTTGTTCGGACGGTTGAGGAACCTCCGGGGATGTTACAGTGGCTGGTGATTATCAAGGGGGTAGTGGACACCTTTTGTGTTGTCCCCCTCGGTTACAATTTCTCACGCCTGGTCCGCAAAAGTTGAGGAGAAGCCCTGGCCAAATTTTTTTGTGTCCGGTCCTTTACACTGATCTATGCCACTGTCCTCATGCAGTGGAGCAGTGGTGGCTGTGTTGCCCGGCCTACTCGTGCGGCTCCAGGGCATGATGGCCCTAAATAAGTAGGGGTTCACACACCCTGTGCATAGTACGTGCAGAGATTTGGGTTCATTCACAGGCAAAAATTGAGTTGTAATATTTTTGAACTGAACAAATGGTGCCAATGGAAACTTCTCTTCGGGACCTGCAACAATGAGGATTGTAAAGGCTCCACTTACCTATCAAAATGAGGGACCAACCGCCGAAATCCGGTCTTGTTTTTTGAGTTCCTGGGAAGGCTGGTGTATTTGCTGAGGGTTGCCCTTTCTTCCCGCGACCATCCTCCTGCTGCTGCTGCTGCATCTTCCCTCCTCTTCCTGCCCTCGCCGAAGACCTCCTCCTGTCCGCTCCAAGAGTGACTGAAGTGGTCTTCGCCGGTGGAGGACCACCGTCTGGTCTTGGGACGGGTGCTTTGGTTGTTGTTGGACTTGTGGAGGGTCCTGAATGCAATAACGGTGGTGTCGGTGGTTGTGGTGGTGGTGGTCGCGGGGGCTGTGGGTGGTGGGGTGGGAGACGGTGTGGATAGATTGTTCTGCTTCTGCAGGTGGTTGCTGGTGTTGTTGTTGGTGTCCACGGAGGAGCCGCGCTTCTTCTTCGGGGTGGAACTGCACGGAGGGCTCCATCCGGTGGAGCTGAGGGATGGGCATGGGGAAGGAGGAGGCTCGATGTTGCTGCTATTGCTGGTGGTGGTAGGGGCTGTTGAGGTGGTGGCTGTCGTGGGGATGCACAGGATGGCCTTGTGCTCCAGCTGACACGCCACTTCGTCCACGTCATCTTCCCGTACGGTGCTGGTGACCCTACTGGGGTTTGACCTGAGATGCTGCTTCAACCTGAGCAACGGGCCGGATTTGACCTTGGTGCGGGCGCCACCGTCCGCAGAAGAAGAAGATGCAGAAGAAGGAAGAGATGGAGGAGGAAACAGAATTGCATTGTTGTTGCTACTGTTGCTGCTGCTGGTGGTGTTGTTGTTCTTGATGTTGACCGCAGCTATCTCGGGGGAGCTACCGATGTTGGATTCCCCCGAGTCCGAAAAGCCCGAGTCCTGGCTCTTGTGGCTGGGCGAGCTCCTGGAGAACCGGAAGGATCCTCCAGGAGAGACGGGACTGTCCTCCCCGGAGCTCCTCTCCGTGTCCTCCCGGATGCCCTGCAGATCGGTCACGTACGAGTTGGCGCTTCGTCGAGCCCAGGACGGTAGCGAGCCCAGGAAGCTGCCGCTGTTGTTGTGGCTGCTGTTGTTGGTGTTCTTCGGGGTGGCTGCCATTGTGGTGGTGGTTGGGGTCCCCGGACCGCTTCCACCCAGGAGATGATGATGGTCCGACTCGAAGTACACCATGCTTCTGCTTCTGGAGCGCTGGAACGGACTGTTGGTGCTCCGGGGGGTGGAGTTGTTGAGGGCGAGGTTAGCATCGCCGCCGCAGATGGTGCTGTCGCGGTGCATCATGCCGGTGCGATAGGGTTTCAGTCGGGAGGGTTGTTCATGATCAAAGTCTGAAATGAAGCGGAACAATCCAGGGTCAGTATATGGAAGCTGAATCGAAATTATTTACAGAGCAAAGAAGTTTCTCCCAGAAATCACGGAATCAACGTTGGGGCAACGCGTGATAAACCCTCTGTTGGTCTGATATCAGACATGGATCAGGATCAGGGCATGCGAAACCCCAACGTATTAATTATTCCTCACGTCGACGTGTGTTGATGACAACCAGTTTCTGTACGGTCGGTTCCATTCACGATTCAATTGACTGGGAAACCGGTCGAGTATATATGGACCACTGAACGGCCAGTGTCAGAAGAATAAGAAGGGGGGCCCACACCCACCTTTTCCCTCATCTTGTTTCCTGCCATTTCAGCATTCAATCTCGTTATGGGCGCACATAACGATAACAGGGCAGATATCGAAGGCAGTAAAATGCACCGCCCCGATAGAGCCTTCTGCCTTTCTCAAGGTATCGATTTAATTAGTTACCCACTGTGTTACCAGCATGTCGTATTTGTGGGGAATCAATCATTGGCAACTGCCCTGCTTGCACTATATGATGTCCTAATACCTTAGGGAAATTCTTTTGCATACTAACAACAAGGAGGAAATACCAAAATGTACGATTCTGAGGAGGGGAAAAAATACAGTACTTTTCCATCTTATCCAACCGGAAAGTAATTCGTTTTGTGGTTTCTTATCAGAAAGACATCCCACCTGTGAGGCTCCAATGTCCTTGTGGATACTGCAATCTTATCTTGCAGAAGGAATGTCACGAACGCATAACTCACGTACATAACAATATTCTGCGCCACTTTTATTGAAAGTACGTACTGCTAGTGCTATAAATATCAACTTGTATAATCCAAATATTTCCGTCCAACTGAAGCCTACTAGAATAAGGTAAATATTTGGCAGCATGAGCTAGCCCACTTGGAATTTGGGAACCATTTTTCACGCCCCATCTCAATTAAGAGAAACCGCACTTGGCGGGTGCATGTTCCTTTGCCAAAAAATCCAGTTTCGTGAGACCACATCCAACCCCATCTTCCCCCGACTCATGATGGACCCACAGCCTGAAAAGGAACCGGGTACCCCTCCCCATCCTCATTACGAAGGCACCCCTTTTTCCACCGGCATCTGCTCCTGGGGACCTACACCAATGTCCGGACTCTTGCTTCCGCCTGATCTGGGTACTACAAAAGGACCCTATTCATTTGCATACGAAAGGAAAATGGGGAGGGTCACACTCAGTCTCCGTATCGGCCGTTGGCACGAGCCAAAAACTGTTTTTGGGTTGGGCTCGAGGGGGGCTTTAGGTTTCCCCCCACATCTTTTCTTCATACTTACAATACAACGATGGAACGTGGGAAGTCAGCAATGGCCGTTGGATTTTGGCCAGAAGTGGCCACGGTCCCTTTTGAGACCGTTGCGAACTTCACGGTCTGTGTTTCTATGCGTCTTCTTTTTTACTTTTTTTTCGGCTCTAGACGCCCTATTATGTAACTAACGGCCCTCACAGAGTTGGTACTTTTAAGCTTGTTTTCAGGCGGAAAATGGAAGTTACCCTGAACTTGTCCGGCAATAGCGACACACATACTGGGTCCGTAACCTTCCACCTGGAACATGCAGTACTGCACCGCATTGTTTCGACGATATATGGCACGGAAGTCGAATCCGTCCTTTTCAGAAAGAACCGTAATTGCGATTGACCTACTGAATACCCAATTTGAAAGAGAGTGCTCTGAATTGGCGAAAAATGTGCAAAAATCAGGTTTCACTATGAAATATTGCGATCTAAGATTGCATTAATTTTGCTTTCATTTCATCCTGTTTTTACCTTCAATTTCCGGCTTTGCCTCCAGCTTCTAACCGGATGGCTAACACTATTATTACCATTTTTTTTTGTAATAAATGAACAGTTATGGTTCAGTATTTTGCAAGATTTTGCACTGTCCAATTTTTGTTTGCTGCACTTTGTACTCACCAGCTGTAACTAACATCGCGCACTATCACCAGCTGAGTCACTAACCAACCGATCCTCACACTGTGACTGCTCACCTGCGACTCGGATATCCTGCATGCCTGCAAGCAGCTGACTCACTCTCGGTCCTCCTTCCCTTTCCCGCGAAAATATGATGTTGGGTGAATCAAGCCAAGGTCACCTAGCCATAATGTGACGCAAGAAATTCCCAGTCATATGTACCCCCTTTACATGCACGATCTCACTCCCAGGAGCGGCAAAGGCGCAATAACTAGACCTCCAGGGCCAGCTACCTGATATAAAACTATATGCCCGACGGGGGGAGACAAGGAAAAGTAATTGATAACTGTTACCTTCATTCAGGTGTGACGAAGTTGTGATAAGTCTGGCGAGGGCAGTGACTGTGCTTTCTGTCATTAATAACAGCTGGTTGTGTGTGTGTCTCATTAAGAATGTTTTTTTTTGTGGGTACGATTTCTGGCTTGATTTATGTTTGGTTGGATGTTATTGTGCGTTGAGATTAATCAGATTGGCTGATTTTCAGTAACTTTCATCGCCAATTAAGGAGCTTCATTGACAAGGTTAGGTGTCAATATGGTCAGTGATGAATGTGGAGATGGACTGATTTTTTATTTTTAAAAAAAACTGAATTTAGGTCGTAGCTTATCAGCATTTTTTCAAACGTTATCTCGCACCGGTTAATTGGTCGAACTTTTTTCCGTTTTCGAAAAAAAAAAAATGAATTGTGCTTGCAAATTCTGGCTCCAAAAAAGTACTGCTCTTATCAAAGTGGCACGGGAATTTCCACTTGGAAAGGCCAGCAGTAAATAACGAGCCAGTTTGCGCCATGTAGTTCATTCGCGATAAGTGGATCGCAGGTTATAGGCAAGTGGCGGAATAATCACTTTGCCCGGTACTGTATAATGTTATTAACCTTCTGACTTGCAAATAACATAACTTCTGGGTGACTCACTCTCCGAATGTTCATAACCTGGGAGTTCACTTTTTTTTCTCTCTCTTTTCTGAACCAACACGAAAAGCAGTTATCACGCTTTCCTCATCATTAAATAAATATATAAAAAAAACCACGAGTCGATCAAGCAAACGTGGACGTAAACTAAACGGTTCCAGATCGTGCAAAAACGTGGGATTTATTCCCTCACACCCGGAGTTAGCCGCAGTAAAAATTTACAACTAGTGTTGGCTGGACAACACCCAAAGCTCCATCTTGGAAAAAAAAGATCAGGGCTCCACCAAAACCAGTTTTCTCCATATTTGTACTCCTTGGCAATCTGCGGGGTCTTCTTTGTCATCTACATGTGGTTCACGACTTGGATCAAGACTTGATGCGTTTCCTGGCCAAAACTTGGCCAAGTATATTCCCAACACGTTTCTAAGGCCAGGTAAAATATATGGTCCATTGCCCGAAGTCATTTCAAAAAAAAAAAAAGTGATTTTTTTGACCCACCGCTGGGCACTGCGAGGGGGCAGAAGGGTGGACCTAAGTTACAACTCGGTTTACACGTTCAATGTGCGAGGCACGACCTGACCGGATGACAGCTGGAATTATAGAAAAATGTGTGGTCGAGCATGTCCCATCGATATAAGTAGCAGTGATAGTAAATACGGCGCGTCATTTGTAACTGTACGGGTATATGTACCGGTGCAGCTATTTTTGGTACACTTTTCGTGACAGTCTGGTCCGAGAAAGTCCCGATATGTTTATAGCCACCGAACGTGTCCGAATAGGCGTGGTCTGCTATCAGGTGAGAAACGTTGCAATAAAAAAGTGTATTAGATCTGAATTATTTGTTTACTTCTGTTTGGGTGCACCAACGCACTATAAAGCAACAGCGGAAATGTGCCTACGTGAATATTTTGTTGGTGAAAAAGCATCTTGGCGAAGCCCAACAGGGGGTGGCCGAAGCCCCAGCATCGCCGAGTTGTTCTTACCAACATATTAGTCACGGATTCGTCATATACAGTCTTACATCAAAGCAAACTTGCAGGCCCCTTTTTCTGCTCGAAAAACGTCCGTGATAATGAGGAATCCACGGACAACATTTTGTACGTGGCATCACGTAGTTTCGTGCGTTTTATGCTCGTCCTGTGTTATTTCTTGCGGTAGCTCCCCCTAAAAACAAATTACCTGCCTGGCTGAAAAGTACATCGCCAGGTCAACACTGCTCGAGGCTTCCGTGTAATAATTCGCAGAAAATTTTTGCGATGTTGGCGAAAGTATACATGACCAATCCAGGTCATGTACGCATGTTGGCTCGTGACAATCCACCCTATGGTCCACAGGAGGTCGAGGCCGAAGAATGACTGCCGTGACGCAGCAGCAAAAGTTCGATCAGATGGTTTCGAGGCACTGAACACCCCCCATACACAACCATTAATTTAATTCGCACCTGGATCCACAGGGGGTCACAAAAGGTATGCGATTGGATCTGTCAAAACGGAGGGTGCCATCTTTTTTTCCCCGGGTGTTTCTCACGTTTGTGACAACCGGTTGACACCAAATTCGTATACACGCGTTACGTGACACTCCAGCAGTATTTTAGGCAGTAAAAATTGTGTTTACATTAGGTGAGGCTTACAATCTTGGGTCAAAAGTTAACATTGATAAGATTGTGGCCGTACATAGAGTATCAAGTGTTATCTAAGTTTGTCCAACTTATATCCATTAAAATAATTTTTTATACATTTTTGCAACTACTGCTAAAATAATGTGCAATTACCATTGATCGTGGCGTCATGCCCTGTCTAATGTAATTGCTACCCCTGCCAATCAGCAAGTGGTGTTGGCTGTTCACATACTGACATTCATATCATACGATCAGGCAAATATATAACTTTCAAAGAGCAATAATTAGGTTCTGGGGAGGGTGAGTAAACATTCTTAGAGTAGGCCAATGCTCTTGTTGCGGTGCTCAAGGACGTTGCCCACCGAAGAATGCACACATACATAGATGTGGAAATGGTCACGACCAAAGATAGCTCCTGGTCCACTCTTGGCCTTCATTTTAGCCCAAGAAGTGACCTTCACCTTCCTGCACTCCCTCCAAAAAAAAAATCATTTAAAAAATCTGGCGGGTATGGTCAGTCAATCGGCAATGACCACGTCCTTGTGTTTATTGCTCCCATTTCTGCCTCTTTTTTGTTCGGAGGTCATCGCCATTAATTAAAGACCTTTGCGCCATTTATTACCAAAGGTAGACAGGAGGGCCTGCATTTTTACACAAGTTTTGGCCTCGGGAGACATTCGAACCGCATTAAAAAAATGGACAACACTGGCATAAATTGCACATTACAAGGGTGAATTTGAGATGAAGTGAATGAAAGGAGAGTCTGGTCGTGAAATTCCGGACAAGGGTGGGAAATCCCAGCCGCTGGGAAATTTCGGGAGGTTGTTCCCTCCCCAAAAAATGTTCAATACTGTTTTATTTCGCGAAACCAGATCTAGGGGTCTGGCCTTTGTTGTGTAAATTGAGGTGGGGGGGGNTTTATTGGCCACCCTTTTCATTCATTCGAGGAACACTGGGCTGGGAAGCAACAACTGGCCAAGCCATTTTTTTTTTCATTTTGGGAAAATTTTCGCATAACTACATGTTGAAACCAGTTCTATCAGGCCACAAAAATTTCGGTGAGGTCGCATCAAGTTAACATCGCCATAAATCAACATAGGTAGCATCCGTGAACTGGATTCCTATCTGTGCTTTCAGGGCGAGTGTAAGTGCAAAAAAAAATATATCCTTGAAATGCTTATCACCTTCAAGGGGGGTGCCCGAAAAACAAGCGGCAAGGTGCGTCAGAATTAATTACTTCAAAAGTCATAAACCATCCTCTACCTCCACACGAACGATCAAAACTCGTGAAAATGGGAGGCACCCAAGATACGACAAGAGCAAATTAATAACCACGAAACTGCCCTGATGAACACCCCGGATAAATATTGGTCGAACTTCCTCTTTGGATTAAATACCGTTAACTTAAAAAAAAAAAAGTATGAAAATTTTTCGGGCTGTCATATATCGTCCATAAAACGCGTCTCAAGGCAAGGCTTTGAAAGAATTATGTATCATTTCATACCAAGCCCCTTAGTGATTATTGGCTGAAAAACCCTGCGCGTGCACCGCATTTCAACAATGCTGACAACCGAGGAAACATGTACGCTACTGGGAGGGTTCCAGTTTGCTCTCCTGTCCTTCAACATATGAGTACTAGTGTATAAGAGGGCAAGGTTGGGCACACTTCAAAAAAAAGGGGGGGTAACCTGAAACAACTTTTTAGCTGTCGGGGTGCTTTGGGATCGGGCGGTAATAACCCAATTCGGTAGACCTTGTGTGGATTGATGGGGTTGAACACTGGTCAGAAGAAAATAAAAGGGGGGCAAAATTGGCCAGCGAGTTTGCAGTAGGGGGTCGTAAAAAGGAATGCTAATATTTGAAGGTATTTTTAACGCCGTTTGCAAAAGGGGCGTTGACCTGCCATTTTTTTTGCGAATATTCTTTGCACTCGATGCTATTTTTTTTAACGAATATTCTGTGTCCTGTATGTACGGCCAGTACAGGTATGTCTGAACTCATTTGTCCCTGAGTAAAGGAAGCTGGTTCCCCAGTTAGCATTTCGTGCCAAAAGCCCATAACTCCGGGGGTTGAAACAACCTTGCTTTTAGCAATACATTTTCATCTCCCGGTCGCATTTCTTGTTGTTTTTTCCCCATTTTTGTTGTCACGTTTCACAATGAGCACAATTAGGACGTTTTCTAGGGAGACCGGAATGTGTGTTGTATGCTTTTGGCGAGAAACATATAGTGTACCATTTTGACGAGTTAGTTCGTGATGGCAGAAATTTCCGTGCGGAATGTGACATTTCACATGTTTTTATTGCTTGGCTTGGCGTGATGGGGATGTTGCAGCATCAGACCTTGTCCTTTTTCAGAGTCTCCATTTTTCTTGTACGCGTGCAGTGGGGGCAAAAGAGGAAGCTCCGGTTCCCAGGGTTATGTCATATACGTCCCTGGCCTTCTAACTGGCCTCGCATTTAAAATGTTGGTAGGTAGAAATGGCTACCATTTGGAATATGCGATGCATGCCATATGTTTCACAATTTCCTGCATCGCGCAATCTGGCTTTTTAATTATTGATAAGGAAGTCTTCTAAGCTGAACTCTCATTAGCTGCTGCCTCATATACCGACCGACTTTGACTGGTGGCAATTAAATCCAAGTTTTGGGCCATGTTTCCAGCCATGGCCTACATGAAGACGTTTCTTTTGGGTTGCGCGCTTTCACGAAGGATCACGCAAGTCGACTTACTTAAGAATCATTGCTCGTCCTTGGATGCCAGAAGCTAGGGCCTCTCGGGCCACAACATCGATTAAACTTTCGCTGTTTCTCCCATTTCCGTGTTTCCTGTTGTTTACCCATGGGGAAGCTCACTTTACGGAGCATGCTATCCGCACCCTCTCTTTTAAGGAAAAAGAAAAAAATACCAGGCTCCGGATCTATAGGTCTGGATAGTAATTTTGGACCGAGGCCTGCCATATGGGGAAAGACCAAGGTGGGTTATAGTCTTGGGTGTCCGGCACCCCCATATCCTGCTTTGCCGCCTATATATGCATGTATGGGGTTGGGTTACAGGGAGAGGCCACATGTTCCACAAATGTCGAAAAAATGCGGAGAGAAATTTAAAATATGTAGCTGCTCAGCAGTATTTTACGGATAATAAGCTGTACTCTGCGCAATATCATGCAGTTCTCACGGTATGTGAAAACATTTTTTTTCCATATAAGTACACCGGTTGTGAAACTTGTGAATCATGATGTACTCAGCTGTTATTGAAGTCAGCATAGTAGGCCTGCTGCTTAACAGGACAATGCAACATTAGAAAAGCTTGCATAATTGCACAGTATATTTAACTGTAACCTCTCCCATTTAAATTAAACAACTCACCTACTAGCTAAATATGCTGGGAAATGTAGCTATTGTTGCTTATTTCATGTGTTTTTCTGCTCCAGAGACGCAATAATGGGTTTAAAGTGCGGATTTACAGCCGTTAAATACTGTATATGAGACAGAGTTTGCTTAACCAGTAATAAATAATAGGAGGGCTAGTAAAAAAAAGTAGAACCACGGCACGGTAGCCTTGACACTAGCTGGGATTTATGCCGCCCATATTTTTCAGTTTGTGTATTTTAGCTCATATCTCAGCTGAATGAAACACATTTTGTGACAGAGACTGCAACGCCCGGAGGTCAAACGAGCCACTTTTCCTATCAAGACTGGTTTCCAAAGCCGAACATAAATTCGATCCCAAAATGCCGATGGAAACAGGAAACCGTCGATTGACGATGGTGGAACCCAGCCAGTCTGGGTCATTTGTCCCTCAGGGGTAAGAATTTTTCACATGATGGAATTCGGCATGGGAAGTGTAACTGATTCTATCTCTGTACGCAACAAACCCCTTCAGGTGATGCTAGAAACGGGAGTCGTTCGTGTGACAGTGTTGACCATCCATCCTGTAAGCACGCAGGACACCGTTAGTCGTGTGGAAAAACGCAGAGTCATACGGGCGTGATGAGGATGTCCATTGTCCGGTAACAGAATCGCTTTGCATTTATAATGGTGGCTACAGCAGCATCCTCTTGCTGGAGGAACAAGGAAGATGGTTTGGCAAATGAGTGCGCCTGAAGCGAGGCTGGTCTTTTGGTCTTATATAGGCTCATCTCCCACGCCCATTTTTATATACATTGTTGTGTTATGACATGGGGGAAGTTGCAACCGTAATGCCTCTTCGCATTGAACTGTCGTAATAACTGTTTTGTTTGGATAGATCAGGAGGAGCCGAACAAGACAGCTATATGCCAATATCAAGCAATTTAGAGTCGGTGTTGCCACCTTGGATGTTCAGTCATGGTGTCGAAGTAACGGATTTTAACAAAGTTGTTAATTAAATTAGCCAGGTTATGGGGACAGCGTTCGTCGAGAGTGAATTTCGTACGAAAATTAAGTAAACCACGACAAAATTTGCATGAGCTGACAATGAGCAACATATCATTGAAATTAAATGGTGAAAATCAGTAACTGCTCGGTTTGAATAAATACATCTCACCCAACCAGTCAATTCTACAAAAGCACTGTCATCAACAATGCTACATTTCCGCAATGAAATAAGAATTCAGTTATTGAGTCAGTTGAAATAGGAAGATCCCAAAGTACTTTGGTACTATTTCAAGTGTAAAAAGAGTGAAAGCCACCCACTGCCTGGCTGGTTTTCAGGCTGACTATACTCAAACTGAATGCAAAGTGCTACTTTAAAATGCCTGCATAACATTGTGCCCTTTACTGCATACAATTTTGGAGTTTAGCTAATAGAATAGTAAGCTGAACTTTGTTCTATTCAATTCGAGCAATGTAGTGTTACAGATCAGAATGTCATTATTTGAGTATAGGCTCAAGTTAATGCTCAGAAAATAATATTTCCACTTTCAAGGATTCGTTACAGTAAAAGTTGAGTGGGAAGATCTGGCACCACTGGTTCAAACACAAGTTGAAGGATTGACAAGCCCGATCCCCCTTCCTGCTCCTATAATGATCCTTCATTATAACGTATTACGTCAAATTATTCTCCGTCACCTGAAAACTTTTACGACCTGGCTCCAAAACCCATGGCAAGTCAGAAGCACAAGGGACCGCAGCCGAGGCCATAAAATCAGGACACTGGACTTCCCGATGATATCTCTCTCGTAAATTTGCTCCACCCTGTAGGTTTCCACTCGATTTGGATCGCACTTGAGGCCAAATGATTCAATAAATGTCCGGCCATTCTGCAAAGCGACGTGAATTTAGTATGTGCGACCTACTCGAGTGACTATTCTTTTCGGGACATCAAGGAAGATGGTCCGTGCCGCAACAATGCGGAAGACACGTTGATTGATTACCATCGTCATACCCTACTCATACTCTCGTTTTAGATGGGACTGATGTGGGCAACACGTGCCAATCACGGCCGAACTGGTACGTCTCGTGACTTATTTATTATGCCTGCTGGCATGCAACATGATTGTTGCTTTCGTAGTGTTGAAACTCGGCGGTCTCAATCAGCAGAGTGTCTGAAATTTTTGCCTTATCATTGTTGCATTGTTGAGTAATTTTCTGGTACGTCAGATGGTAACTATAAGAGGTCATGCGGTTCGAGAGGTCAAACTCGTTACATTGTGTGGCAGTACAGAGGTGGAGTACCTTATTTTTTGCATGATGGGAAGAAAATTACATGCTCATGCTAAAGATTACGTCGCATGATGTCATACCTATATTTTCACTGCCATACTGTGTCAACAATATGACCTGGCCCGTTGTTTTTCCCAGTCTGCAGCTCCAGTTTCGTCCCCCCCTATTCCCTATCATAAAACGTATGACTAATGTGTTCAGTGCTCTTTGTCCCCTAGAAGGGCACAAAGAAGCAGACAAAAGAGCTGAATGTCGTCCAGACCCCCAGAAAACTCCTGCGGGTTATTGACCGATTTTCATTACGTTTCCGTAACCTCTAGAGGTCACACATGGGGCACATGAGATTTATGGGTGCAGGAAATGATCGGATCGAAAATACCCCCACGGTCTCGATTCTCGAATTCAGATCGTATCAATGGAGATTCTCAGACCTTCAGATGTCCTAAAGCCGCCGTCAATTTCCTGCTAGTAAATATGCAACATTTGCTTATTCTGGCTGTTTCGCACAACCGCGCGTATGAACATTGACCCCTAGTTCCTCATACACAAGCCAAAGTGTTTGGCAGAGAAAATTGCACGGGCCGGGTCTATCACGTACACCCGGTGTAATTACAGGATTGGGGTAAGCGCACCAGAGGGACAGGACTCGGTTCTAATGCTGGGGTATACCAGGGCGCAGATTGAATATTGGAGAGAAGACCTTGAAAGGTATTTCAGGTTCAGGAGGGGTCGAAGCACGCAAGATGCTGTGAGGATGGACCATCTTCCGGGGAAGAAATTTTCCGGATCTCACCATGCGCCCCCATGTGGCTGCTATAAGGACGTAACACAATATTGTTGTGGCCGACTCCCGACACCTGTGGATCATGCTGGAACATGGACCCTACCTGCCATAATGAATGCTGTCCCACGCCAAGTTTGCCCACCTTCCCTTTCTATAATTTTGCTTGCACACGTGCATATCCAGCTACCAAATTCGAGTCACGCAATGGGCATTCCTATGACACGTCCTGACTTGGGGGACATGTCTCTGCCCTGCCACACACTTCTTGGGCCGCTCCACATGCTCGGGGTGTACAAAAAAAAAAACTAGACGTAATCAGATGGGATGTCGCTTTTTTGGATGAGGGCGGAGGACCTGGTCGACCAGACGTAGATAGCCTCGTAATATAGACGTATCGCCCAGGTATGACAGGTAGGTCCTCTGAATATGAAGAGCTACAAATCTGGAAAAAAATCATCTCGTCGCGACTGTAAAATCAGCCATATCTATCCAGATGTGGGATGCAACCTTGCTTGTAGCCGCACTTCAATGGTGACTATCGTCTAGCGGAATCTCTCATTAGGTTGATTTACGCTCTAGTACACACAAGGACCTACACACACACATGTGGGTAAACAGGAGCACTGTTTGGCGCCAAGTCAACGACTCCGGTTATGGGCAGTAAAAACATTTGTGTTCATATTTGTTCAGGGGTGACCTGCCACACGTGTTCATTTTTTAGCCGCCCTTTGCACCTTCGAGGTTAGTCATGTGTGAGCGTGACTGGTGGCCAACTACAGTTCAAGAGGTCAGCAGACTATTTACACCTGCATGTCACCAACCTTATATACAACAGCCAAGTGATTGTTGCAATGTTGCTTCACTTTTTAAATTGTTTGCTGGAGTTAACAACCCATTTTTTTCCCCACCCCCTTCGAGGGCGGTGTACCACCAAAGCATGGCCTGATCTAGCAACTAGGTGCTTGCGAAAGGAGCCGTGCTCTTCAATTTCACGTCCCCATGCTTCCTGGCGTAATTCTGAGGAAGATGGATGGGGGTGCCATCAGGGTCATGTTGTAAGGAGTTAGAAAAACATATCCTTGACGAGTATTATTTTCAAAAGTGACCAACTTGGGGGCAGCTAAAGGCTATACGAAATAAAAAGAAGGGAAGTTATAACTGTCAGCTTTTTGGCTAGCGTATATAAAAGGTGAACCGGTTTCGCGTTTATGTCTGCGGTTGCAACGTGATTATCGCGAAGGGGATATAAAAACCAGAGATTGACTCACCATACTAATGGAGTAAATGCCGCTATCCTAATTTTTAGCGATATTTTTAAAGGTGACATCACTGTATCGATCTATCGTTTTATCGGACCGGAACTATTTTTTTTTATCTAAACAACTTCATTATATGGTGGGGGAAAAAATTAAGCCTGAGGCGCCATAAAAATGAGTGATGATCATCGCATAATTGAAAGGTCCGATTCAATGAGCAGTTTTGCATGAGCAGACGTGCGGCGGAGATCATTAATTACTCGCTAATATATTTTTTTTTGCATATTGCTCCGGGGCCATCCCATGCCATCAAGGCGTATAGCAGCAAACCATCCGGGAGATAAACAGTGAAAGGGAAATACATTTCGAAGGAAGATGACGTGGGCAGGAATGGGAACTTGGGGAGGGGTCAAGAGGTGTCCAGCGTTACTAACCGGTACCCATGGAAGGTGATCCACTTATCCGCGAATTTGAGCCCCTCGAAAAAGGTGGGGACGGGTCAAGAGAAAGAGTCGGAATGAGTTTCGGGTTTCGAAAGGCCGTAAAGCAAAAATTCACCTGTCGAGACGGATTATACCTGAGCTGGCAGAGACCAATTCCTGTCTAAGGAGCGTAACTCTACAAGAGTGGGGGGTTAAGATATACGAAGTTGACGGTGCGCTTGCAAGGACAGCGGCCAACTTGATTTATGAAGCGTGCGTGAAGGCAGTCGAATTGTGCGAATTGATTTCATTACGCATTCGAGGTGCGCCACAAGGTACGTGGATGGAAATTTTAATATATTTTTTTGTGAAGAAAAGTGATCTCATTCTACTGATTGGCTTACAAGCGCTCTATAAATATGAAATCACTCAGTTCTTCTTCCCAACCACCAGAGGCGCTGCCTATTGCGCAGGCGCAAAATGGGGCCCAATCGGAAGCGTCGCGCAAACAATACAGTATAAGGTGGGCCAATCATATAACGAATGATTTTAATATCATACTGTTATAGTCATTGTTGAAAGTAATTTAAGTAGCTGCTCCAGGCGTCTTATTCGTGCTTGCTACACATCAATTTCCACACGAGCAGGTCTCGTGGGGGTATGCGGTAAAACCCCCCAAGGCGATTGTTGGCACTACTTGAGGCCTGTGCAAATAAGTAGGACGGCCTTTCTGGAGCCTACTTTTTGTACATAGATTTTACAGGAGACATTTGAAGTGTCTCCATGCCAGAATTCAGGTTAATGTCAGCCATTGTTATGTGGGGGTGGATAAAATTGCTAAGATTGCGCTTTCACTAAAAATGGACTGATCGGTTTTTTGTTGTTGCATGCATTGCACATACTCATTTCACGCATGTCCACTAGTAAAGAAGCGATTAGTGCCCATCGATCTCAGGTTGGACGTCATGTTTATCCTACGATCCTCAACCGCACACTGGGATCCCTGTAATCTTTGTCATTAGTTTCAATATGAGTGAAAGATGGAAAAGCCACGGGGAGTCCATTAGTTCCGACAAGAGTAGCCTCCAGCGACAGTCGCAGTGGGCGAGGAAGACTGCTCATTACCGGATATTGCGTATGCCTGGTTAATTTAAAAAAAAAGTGAGGATTTTTATGGTCGGCCATCATCGTGAGTCTGGCCAATTACCAGGTTTTTCTCCCTTACCTTCATCACCCAATTTAAAATCATAACTCCCGCCATCATCGGACAGATCGTGCCGATCATTCTGTTGGAGGTTGGGTGATGCTGGGGGGATGAGGGCATGGCTCTTTTCTCCTGCCCGAAATGCTCAATTACGGGGGAGGGGACCTGGCCAATTTCTACCCCCAAAAAATGCATCTCCGGGTTACATGAACTCTGAGCCTGACCGGCCACATTTGCAATTAAAAAATTGATTGAAGCAAAAATGGCCGCTTCCGGTCCATTCATATTGAAAAGTGTGGATTCAATATGGATAATGTAAAAAAAAATTAACGCCTTTCACACATTGGGTGGAGCCAAGGTTACGCTTGATTTGACCCACGTACATTGAACCTAATTTGAAATTAAATGATGGTAAAAATGGCCGCTTCCGGTCCCTCACTTCCGGCGCCATCTTCTAAGAGGGTCCCTCCCCTAGCTCGACAGATGTTGTTCCGATTTTAGCCATGGACAGCTGCTACTTCTGGACGCGCGTGCCCCTTATTATGAAAATTCCCAACAAACACTTCCGGTTAGATGAGCAATTGTCGCGTGGCTCACTTCAACGTGAATTGTCGTGCGAATAATTGTCATGCGATGTGCTTACCTTTTGGAAGTTGCGGTTTGCTCGACTTGTCAGCTACATTTTCTATTGGTGAGACTGGAGCTGAAATTAAAAGAGTGCAAATGAATATTCAAGGTCTTGAGAGACACAAATTTCTGCCCCATTGCCAAACATGACAGAATAAAGTCGTAAAAACTCAGCAAAAAGGTCATTTCGTGGTGGAGTAAAAATATTTGTTCGAAAGGAAGGTCGTGAATCATCGCAAAAATAGCTACCAGAATGGTCGTAATTGTTGTCGGTTTTTTTTCCCCCCAACAAAAGGTACCGATCGTCGGGATCATCGGCGGTCATTATTCGTGCGGAACGGTTTTAACATGTGGACATACGTAAATTAATCCGCATTCTTGTTTTGTGGGAACCTGATCACCTTGAACCTGACTTGTCAAGCTGCAGCAGACAAATCCTCCGGGAGAATAATCCCGGGGATGAACCTCGTTGCCCTTTTATTGCTTCCTCCCTTCAGACTCATTCAGACACTCGATATTATAATACATGATGGTGCATAGTTCTATAGGTAATATGGCCTCATCAACTATGGTACACAATGGTGCCCTGTAATACGTTCCTAGAATTGGTTATTCTTGTATGTAAATGAACACCACGTATATTATGGAAGGGGGTGATGCTGATTAGATAATCTTTAAGAAATATTTTTGTACTCAGCATGTGGCTACATCCGGTGACGAAACTATTCTTGAATGCGAATTTTGCCAGGCATTCGAAGTGTATGCGCTGGCGACATCAGTAGCATGACAACGTATTGTTTTGCAACCCACTTTTTTCCGTCGCGTCATGAGATTTTTCACACATTATGGAATGCGCGGGAGATAACGTTGCACAAATACCATCCACGGCATTTTAAAGCTAAGTTTCAGCATTTAAAAACGGTCAACAATGAGTCAGCGATTACATCACAAGTCTAAAGTTGATGACAATGTGTACAGTATATCGACAATGCAATATTACCCCCAGTATAGCTCGACCTTTAAAAAAAATTGATGCATGTAGTCATGTATCAGCCAGTAACAATACGGTAAGGTTGCGTGCGCAGAGACTATCAAAACCTTTCTGAGGAAACAATGATACTGCACTATCACTATCATATCATATCATAGCCGCTAATTTACGACATAGAAATGATAACATTTCCGTATTTAATTCGTCCTACGATAAACCGCACCATATTCACCCAATTGTCCAACATTTCGCCTAATCACGACACTTAACTTTTTACCTGAAAAATTCGACCCAATTGTGGCCTATATATCCGAAAACCACTTCAATTACGTTAAACCGCATCGTCCTAAAAGTGTCCCAAAAATTCGCACTCGGAAACAGGAAACTTGAGTGAAACACGATGCTTACCTTGTTGTGAAAGAGGGCAAGGGGCTGTCCTCCGTGGTGAGCCACAGGTATACACAGTTGGGATATAATAGGGGGATAGGGTTCGTGTGTGTGTATGTGTGTATCCCAGCTGCTGGGGCGTGTAGGTCGCCGGGTGGCCGCAGACTGCCGGCTTTTCCTGGGGAGCCGGCGTATTTGCCGCGCCCCGCACGCGCGCCCTCACACAGGACGCGCCGACAACAAAACTTGCCAATAGGAAAACTGCAACCAACTGCAGCTGCTGCCAAGACTTGGTCGGACGAGATCGGCGACTTCAAACCTGTTCGATTTGTATAAAAGAACAAACCAGGGAAGGGGGACGGTACACATGGGGGGGACGGACGGGACTAATTGTTTCAGGCTGGTCGTTAATCTCCAAAGAAATTCTCAAGGATAAGATTTCAATTCAAACGGATCCGGGGGCTTGGGGATTCGCACGTGCGATATTTTGCCAGTACGGTAGGGGTACGGGACGTTTTTGCATGGTTTGTAAAGACGGGTTGGGTTGGACCAGGAGGGGGCCAAAACGAAAAGTGGTCCTACCAGAAGCCAAAAATGTAACGAAAATGTCATGAATCAGACGAGCGGGGAAAATTAGCATATAAAGTTAACGAAATACTACGGATTATTTGAATAATGAAATAAATTACAAATGATAAGATCTACCAGTAGTAATATTATTAATAATATGAATTTGTGGTAACAAGATAATGCATAAAACAACAATAATGAATTAATATGAAATATGGAAAAATATTATTGCGATGGTCCAATAAAATTGTACTCCCGATTATCCGGGCTAATGAATGCACGGGTGTGGCCGGCATGGCCGGATAATCTGAAAATGGGCCTAGTAAAAAAATGAGTTGTTCACAGGTTTTAAATTATTAAATTACTGTACATTCTGTATGCTGCCAAAAAATAAAAATAAAGAAATGTCCAAATGTCTCACAATCGAAAAAATATATAACATACCGTACTATTTCTAGACGACACACTAAAATTTATGATAAGTTTAATTATTTTGATTAATCAAAATAAACTTGCCATAAATTTTTCGGACAATTATTTTTGTTATTATTTTTTGGCCATGCACGGATAATCGGGAGTACTGTGTAATTCTTAATGAAACATGAATTATGAATACATACACTTCATATCAGCATGTGTTACAATTACGTATGCACGATGGCAATTACCCACGCGATAACGAGCAAATAAATGAGTCAGGAAGCTAGAGCACTAGTTGGACGAAATAGATATATTTTATGGAGGTTGTGACCTCTTTGTCATTCGGGTATGGCAGGTGTGGCATGACGAGTGTGAAGACTTTACTAACGGATCCATGTCTCATTTCCTGAGGCGCGGGTTACGCTTGAAGGAACCGGACACCAACTTTTATTCTGTGAATATGAAGACGGTTAGTGTATGTGGCCGCATGACTGGATGCGAACTGTAAACTGGAGCATTTCGTGCAAGAGGCCGATACACTAATATTATACTGATGAGCCTCATTTTTTTTTCGATAACCGACATTGAGGGGGGCTTTTGTCCATCCAACCGGCCTTGAATTTGGCAACATGGGGGGGACAAACGTTCTCATCAGACAAACCCAGCTGTTCCAGGTGGTCCCTATTCTTCAGTGGATTTAAAGTTCCAGCCAGCAAAAGGGAAAGTTGAGATGTCCAGTAATAAAAAGCCGGCAGTATAATCAAGAAACCGCGGAGGTTATGCATATAAAATGACAGTTTAATTGCAATAATAGCAAAAAAAAGCGACTGTCAAAATGACGACTGTAAATGTTCAAAATCCGAAATTCGTTTCCTGGGACTGCCAACTATTATTACCGGGTATTTTGTATGCAACCCGGGTTGCATGCATGTTCCGGAAGAATCTTCAGTTTTTTTTTATCGTTAGTCATCACTTAGCATGAGCATTTACTACGCAGTCAACTGTCAAGTTAAAGTCTCGTTGTATAATTCTACACTCTCGGTATGGTCGGCATCTATGAATACGGGTAGCGTCATATTTTTGCATGGGCAACGACCACTGTTTGTCACCAACCGAGGTCTTCTCCCTGGAGGCAATCCAACCAAAACAGTGTGGTCTGGATGCCCTTTTGTTTCCCCCATTCGACGAACCATTGCCCATTCATACCCGGTCATTGCCCGTACGCGTAAATGTCACAGTGTTGAAAATTTTGGGGGGACTAGAGAGCCCATCAGCAATAACTGTCCTTGGCCATATGTTCAGGAGGGTTCCTCAACCGCCCACGACCCTCTTAGCCATCACCCCCTACATTATATTTTTTTGGACGAAGGGGGCACGCGTCCTGCCACGCGACCCAAACATCTGCTACCCGTACCAACCCAACAGTGGAAGAATCACAATGGTAACGGTTCTTCGGGGATGTCTTGTCCCCTGTAGATATTTGCACGGCGGTGTCAGTGACATGAGCTGGATTTGTGCCCACATGTCCACGCCCCAGAAGTCAGGGATTGTCGAAATATTGTGGCGGAGACAATGGGACGAGTGGTGCAGGGCTGTGCACATAAATATGCGCTTTTACTTTCAGTTTATTGTTCTCCAGTTCGCGGATTGTCATGGAAGAGATCCTGGCTTGTAGGCATCCCGGGTGTCACGAGTGACGCATTGGATGGGTGACATTCAGGCGTTTTTACGTTACAGAACTGGTTTTAAGTTAGCGAGACTTGTTGAATGTTCCAAATGATTTATTGCATTGTTGTTGTAATTTGCATAGTAATTACGACAATGTTCGCAGGGATCGAATATGTATTTTTGGTCACTGTCGTTCACATTTCTACCAGCATTGTATATCAATACCATATTGTAAGGACCAAATTACTGCGTAAAAATGTAGAATGTATTTTTATGTATGCACTAGTACATATATGCAATGATGCAAATCAAATCGTGCTAGCAAACTGCTCTGACGCACGTTTTCCAGTTGCCCTTTATAACGCGGCCATTATAGATATAGGCACAGCATCATTCTCTCTATTATACCCATTTAGAAATGCTATGAAGCACAACTTCTAGGAATTGCAATGATTCGGAGGCCAATGTGGAAATCGCCGCCGTGCTTTTTCATAATCGTCTCACGGCACGGTAAAGCGGATATGATAGAGTATACAAAGTCTCAAAGGATCCGACGAATGCAGACTGAGATCTAGGCCACATATACCGTCGAATCCATATAACCTGTTACACGTGCAGGCTTCTACTAAAAAGTAATAAAGATAGCCTAGAATGATAAATCTAAATGAATAAAATTCTAAGTACTTTTTATACAGGTTTACAAAAATAGTGCTGGTACACTAAAGAGAGGGACCACAAGTTGGGCCACAAAAATCAGACATTTACCAACTAATTCCCTCAGTTCTATAGTCACACACGTATCATCATTATTTCGATTAATCAGCAGAGGGGTATATAGAGGTCATCTTTGAGGATTTGGATCAATTTGGCTCAGATTGATCTTGGTGTTGCATCAGACAAGTCGGATCTAATAGTGGCGAAATAATTGAAAATGAGGCTACTTTTATACCGATCTATAGACAGCTAATTTTCAAGTCGAATGGTTATCTGCTTGTAAGTTGAGATCACAATTAATATTATTTTCAAGAACGGATTTTGAAATTAAGATATTCACATCTGTTGTATATATAGTGGAGACTGTTGGAGATAGAAAATTGAATTGAACAATACTTGTTGTACCCTATATACGTAATGCAATAAACACGACGTTTTCAGTAATTTTCTTGCCTTCACAACTCTCACTGCAATGAATAACTTAAAACTTCAGTAAATTGGCGACTTTGTGCTTGTCAGTAGCGTGTGGAATCGATCAGAGACAGTTGAAGGCACCTGTACAGTATACATATGGTGTAGCAATCACGCAATTTTCAAGGAAAAGTCGTCAGATGGTAACGTCTTATACAAGTAGTTGAGTGTAGACACAGAGGGAAAGTGTTGCAATCAGTAGTCGGTTTACTTCTAGACTATTCTCGCTCCGGATTTTATAGAAAAAAAAGTACACTATCAGCCAAAGTGTCACAATGATGGTCTCATGCGGAAGTGTCACGTGTGTACTCATCTTCTTTACTGGTGTTGTCCACGCAAAGGTCAGTCTCGTGCCTCATGATCAGGACTCTGAAGAAAGATTGTTTGCCGAGACAGTGTCCAAGATTCAAGAGGCGGATGGCAGGCTGACCAACTGCTCTGTTGCCATCCTTCATGACGAACTAGTGCTGCCAACTGGACTGTCGCCACTGACAACAAGTGTCAACACGTCTATTGTCATTGCTTCCAGCATGCATCGGATTGCAGGAGGGAACAACAATCCACTGGTGTTGCAGAGGTCGGGACAGTGCTTCATGACTGTCATTTACTCGCATTCAAACGCATATCAAAAAGTGAATTATGACTTATTTGTTGTGGCATTGAAGTATCCTCGGGGACTGCGTAATTTTAATATTTATCACATCAAAGAAGGGTTGACTACAAAAACTATAAAAGTAGAACTTGAGTGTATGATGAACCGAGTTGGAATCGACCGGTTTGAGCGGATAAATGGCGAGACACGATTTAGAGTCATCTCGCCTTGTTATTTTTGCGACAATGGAAACTACTCTATGACTATCAGAAAGAACGTGACATCCGTGGAAACAGCATTTCCTGAATTGGGCACTGTCAACTTCAACGGAAGAAAACTTATCATATGCCACTGTTTTACATACATTAATGATATATTTCAGGATTATTTAAATTACCAAACCATAAATTCCGACATTATGAAAAGGTATTCATTTTGCCACCAGCAAATTATGACATTATCTGCAATTCAGCGTGGCTTTACTTACACTCATCCATATGAAATTAGAAAGATTCTTATAATAACTAAAAGAAATGCAATTCACACTGTATGGGCATTGCATTTGATGCCATTTAAGTGGACAGTCGCACTTCTCTTGCTGATTGCTGTTGGGATGGTCACCACGGTTATATTTTGCGCCTCTTACAGAAGATGCACCGAGGTGAAATTGTCCGAGTGGATGAAAACATTCCTCCTGGACACCTTACCTCCTCTCCTGGGACAAGGTCCGGGACTGAAGGAGATGACCCCTCCTGTGAAATTACTAGTGTTTGTGTACCTTTACTTCTGCCTGCTGCTTTCCAATTACTTCACGATGGATATGGTCGGAAACATGGTGACCCAACCTATGAAGAATGTGGACACTTTGAAGGATTTGATTGATATGAAATACAGGTGGGGATCCCTGGGTCAGCAGTCATACTACAATGTAATCAGCAACACTACTACCAGTGTGATACATAAGGAAATTGCAACCAATTTAGAAATGATATATCCAACTGCAAATTATTATTTTTCTTCCTTGGAGAAATGCATAAGCATTGCCCTTACACAGAAGTACGCCTGTTTGGTAGAAGACGGATACTGGCAATATTCTTTTAATGTTGACAGTGACCTACACGTTGACCAGCTTTACATTTCGGAGAGTGACCTCCCATATGTGATGGTCGCCCTGAGGATGAGTAAATACTCAGTCATGTACGAATCTCTGAATAGAGCGTCATTGATTTTGGTTGACATGGGTCTGCTTAGTGGTGTGATGCGCATGGAATTGGATTCTGATGCATACGTGTACCAGATGAAGTGGTTCAGGGCAGGGGTTTTGCGTCCGATTGAGGAAAACGGCCCACAACGCTTCCAACTTACCCAGTTGAAGGCTCCATTTCAGTTGCTGTTGTCTGGTGTAGGATTTTCTATCATATGTTTCATAGTAGAAGTGTTGCGTAAGTCGTAAATTCAGATTTTACAAGGAGTGACGTAAAGTACATTTCTTCAATCTTCATACGACAAGTGCTTAGATATGTACTCATTAAATTCATAAGGCTTTATAGATTCCTAATATGTTCTTGTACATTCAATCTTTTTTTCATTTGAGAAGCATAGCATACGTAAGTGTATATCGCAGTGGGACTGGCTTGACAAAATAATGGCAGCAAAATGTTTCGCGGGCTTCGTGTTACTGCAATACTTGTTGTAGATGTGTACAATAAACAAGACGAGGTTTTCTGTAATTTTCTTGCCTTCACAACTCTCCACTGCAATGAATGACTTAAAGGCCTGCGTCATCATTATTTCCGACTTTGTGCTCGTCAGTTAGCGTATATGGAATCGATCAAAGATATTTGTCCGTCCGATTGATGAAACGAACCGCAACGTTTCCAATTGAATCCATTGAATGGAGGTGTAGGAATCGCCTTCATATGTTTCATATACGAAATGGTGTGTAAGTCATATATTAAATTGAACCGCATGCGCCTGTGCTGTACCTAAGTAAGCTTACATCCGTTTTGATTTTGAAATTTCTCGGATAAATGTTTATCATCTTGATCAGAGAACAGAAGTGTAATGAACGATTAATTTATATCGCCGAAATGAAACTTTAACCCGATAGGACTATACTCTGTAAATATTGAAACAGCGAAACCTTTGCATTAGCTGCGGAGTCAATGAAAAATGTCAGTTAGCTGCGACAAAAATAAACCAAATAAAACGCGCCATATCTGTGGTCATTTAGTGTCATCACAAGTTGAGTGATTTGTCTTTGGAATGATAATCCCTCCATGTTATCAGTTACACCACGCGGGTTGTTTATCCTAAGAGATTGATGACCGTGCGTAATGCGAACGTGATCTGGTTTCGTGAACCCCCTAGTTTATATGCCGGATACGGATGAGAAAACATCGGTTGCATCATTCTCCCATAGAGATAAGCCACGTGGGCTGTATTATAAGGCCAAGTTGGAGGTCATGTAATTCATGTCTTGAAATTACAATTGACGTCATTGACTGCACAGATTGTAACATTGTACATTTACAGTCGGCTATACACTTGACACATTGTAATGGGGAAACGAGCAGTTACAGCACGGGAAGTGAAGCCCACGTGATCGCTCATTAGTTTAAACTTTAGACCTGTCACTGTTCAAGGTCCGTGTCATCAAAGATATGTCCCGCCGATGGGGACACCAGTCTGATTCTGGGTTTGAATCGTAGTTGACTTGCCAAAGTTTTGCGCAGAATCTGTTGTGATCGATACAACGACCAGCTGATTTCCAGGTGTCCAAGATGTCTTCCTGCGAGGTGCCGGTGTCGGACATGTCCGGGTACGACCAACTGGGATGTCTGCACGAGATGTTTGGTCGACAAGCGAAGGAGAGCCCGGACAAGGTGGCGGTGGTGGGTCACCAGGGTCAGAAGGTCACCTTCAGGCAGTTGGAGAGGATGACCGATGCTTTGGCCACGGCTCTCAGGCATCGGGGGGTCAGGCGAAACAGAATTGTTGGGATTTACATGGAGAGGTGCCTCGAGTTTGTCGTCAGTTACATTGCCATTCTTAAAGCAGGTGAGTCAACTTTCGTTTTCGTCATGTCTATTTCATATAACCATTTCATCCTTGCAGGTGGTGGATATCTCCCTATCGAAGTGTCTTACCCACAACCGCTCCTGGAATCTGTCTTGGAGGATGCTGAACCTGTGGTGGTGTGCACTAAGAAGCACCTGAGTGAGAGGTTGAAGGGGCAAAAGGAAGTGCTCATTTTGGATGATGACTGGTTGTCTTCACTGGAGGAAGATAATGGTAAACTACCACCCTTCACTGGCCCTCCCTTGGTTGGCCTGGATGATCTGGCTTATACGGTGTACTCCTCTGGAACAACTGGAAAACCAAAAGGCATTCGATGTCCCCATCGAGGTGCTGTGTTTTCATACCATTGGCGGCATCTCGCATTTCCTTATGAGGAAGATGACAGGGAGGCATGTAATGTGTTCTTTGTATGGGAAATGCTGCGACCAATCCTCAAAGGTGAGTTTACCAAAAAAAATCATGGTACCGGTATGGGCCTATAAATATCATTGAAATAATTTTGTGTGTGTTGGTAGGTGTCCCAATGTATATCATCCCTGATGATGTCATATACGATCCTCCACGGCTCTGCGAATTCTTGATGCAGAATAGGATTACACGAATGCTCTTCACCCCATCCCTTTTGGAAGCAGTCCTGGATACACGTGGCAGCATTGACATGCAGACATCTTTCAGATCGATGAGGTCTGGATCTCCTTCACCATTTTATGTTAGTAAATGTGTGGCTCAACAGGTGCTTATGATTTTTCTTTTCTTGCAGGCAGATTTGGTTTTGCGGTGAAGTTGTCACTGTTGGGCTGCGCAATCGTGTGATGCGAGAAATTCCACACATTCGGCTTCTCAATTTGTACAGCATATCAGAATGCCATGACATTGCATGTTCTGATCTAACCCACCTGGAAGTTGACCAGTCACAAAAATTCTGCCCAGTTGGCCGCCTTTTCCCTAAAGTTCATGTAGTGATAATGGACTCGGACTTGAACATCCAACCTATTGGACTTCCAGGAGAAATCTATGTGGGTGGACCCACATTGGCCCTTGGTTACCTGAATCGTCCTGAACTGAATGCACAGCGTTTTGTGGATGCTGGGGATTGCAGAGTGTACCGCACTGGTGACTGGGGTTACCTGAGAAGTGACGGAGGGCTTGAGATTTGTGGTCGGTGTGACTCCATGGTTAAAATTAGGGGCTACAGCATAGAAGTACAGGCTGTTGAAGCTGCCCTGCTTGACCTGCCAATGGTCAACAGCGGATGTGTTCTGGCACTGGGAGAAGAAGGAAGCGATAAGACACTGGTGGCTTACATTCTTCCAGAGGGGAAGACCAATCGGAGGGAGGTCAGGGCTGCACTCAAAAGGCGGCTGCCTTTCTACATGATTCCAGCCAAGTTTATATTTTTGGATAGGTATGTGCATTACACATGTTGTAGTTTTTGAAAAATATTCCTACATGTATTAATTTAAAAATTTTGTGGCCAAAAAAACTTGAAATAATTTTGATGCATTTAATCAAACTCTCACATAAGTTACATTTATAACTTCCAAGTGATTTTAAATTGGAAAAGGCAATGAGCTGTTCAATTACATTTAGATTTTTCTTTCTAGTCTGCCAATTTTGGAGGCGTCGGGAAAACTGGACAGGAAAGCTCTACCAAAAGTTGACCTAGACAACATGGATGATATTGATCCTGAGGATCTCCCCTCTACTCCCATGGAGAAGAGATTGGCCAAGAGCTGGTGCGAGGTCCTTCAGCTGAAGGCCGTGGATGTTCAGGAGAGCTTCTTCGACCTGGGAGGCCATTCCCTGCAAGCCGCTCGTCTTCTGAACTCAATAAACGAAGATACTGGGCGGGGGATAAGCATGGGAGACCTTTTTGCCCACCCAACGGTGTCTTCCATGGCATCTTTCTTGGAGGAAGCGGGGAACGGAGGTGATTCAGATGCCTTGCATCCAGATCTGCTAGCAGAAGTCGACAGGCATGATCAAGGTGTGGTCAAGATTGACATGAGACTCAGGGCATTCTGGAGATCGGTGCAGCTGGCCAGTAACAAGTGGAGTCATGGAAAGGTGCTTCTGACAGGGGCCACTGGTTTCCTCGGCTCATTTTTGCTGAGGGATCTTCTCATGATGACAAAGGTGAGACATATGTAATAATAGGGAAATTGTTACTAAAAATGCTGTTGCAAACACAAGGAGTATTTTATTACTAAATTAGTGTACCTGTGGCAAAAGCAGTGACCTTCATTAAATAAGAATGATTAACACCTGATCATCTTTGCAGACGACAATCTACTGCCTGGTGAGGGAGCTTCCAGGAAGCAGTCTCGAAAGCAGGTTGATGGCAACCTGGACGGAATATGGCATCCTGGGCTCTGCCGATGACGAGTCTGAAGAGCTTCTGAAACGTTTTCAGTACAGAGTAGTTGCCATCAAGGGCGATGTCACCTTAGTCAACTTGGGAATGACAGAAGATGACTATGCTTATCTTTCCTATGAAGTGGATTTTGTAATTCATGCTGCTGCAGCAGTCAACCTGGTCTATCCATATGCTGCTTTGCATGGACCTAATGTCTTGGGAACATCAAATGTACTTGTGTTTGCCTTGAACCATAAGATCAAGCCTATCCATTACATAGGTACAAAAAAAAATTCTCTTGATTTATTATTATGGTTTTTCCTTAAAACATGCATTGTCCATTGCAACACAGGCACAGATGCTGTGTTCCCTCCTGGCTTGCAAGACTGCCCTGAAGATGCAGACATGAACAAGTATGCAGGCTTGCTTACTGACGGATATTCCCAGTCAAAATGGGTCGCAGAGCAGCTGATCTTGCGTGCCAGGGCTCGAGGCCTGCCAGCTGCAGTGTACAGGTGTGGCAACATGAGTGCAGAGAAGGATGCGGCCCACTGGAACTCAAAGGACTTCACACTTCTCATGCTGCAAGGCTGCGTTTTGACTGGGGCAGCCCCAATGGCTGACTGGCAGATTGAAATGACTCCTGTGGACTTCATCAGTAAGATTTTGGTCCAGATGACGCAGAACATCATGCAGAGTCTGGGGAAGGTGTTTCACATTGTCAACAGCACCACCATGGATTCACAGTGAGTTGTAAAGTGCTGCTATTGGCAAATACATTCTCAGGCCAGGCTTCTGGCATGATTGGAGTAATATTAATCTTTTGTTATTGCACAGAATTGCATGGCAGCTGTTGAAAGTGGAAGGTTACCCCGTAGAGGTGATTCCATTCAATGAATGGCGCAATGCAGTAGAAGAGGCAACTGTGCAGCAGCCGCAAAAGAAAGAGCTGGCCAACCTACTCAGGCTTGTTGATGACATGGTCAAGTGAGTGTAACTGACTTAATTTTCACAAAAAATATTACAGTGAATTTGGAAAGACTGCTTGTCGCTGCAAAACGTGGGCACTGGGCATATTTTTATTGCTTATTGCTCTGCTACTTACAGAGAGGAGTCATTTTTCTCCCAACTGAGCACATTCCAGCAGAAGAATCTGACTGCTGTCCTCGAGGCAAATGGAGAGACCTACCCCCCTGTGAACGTGGATCTGCTGAAGTCGTATGTGAGGAAGATGGCAAAGAGGGGGCTTCTTCCTCGACCTCTGCGGAAATCAATGGCACGGAGTAAGTTGACCTGCAAAATTCAAAAATGACATGAAGACAGTAATATGCCTGAATAGCTTTCTGTAAGCTGGCTAATAGGTGAAAATTAATTTCATTATTACTACTGGTTATCCTGAAGGTGATGGAAGCTCTAAAGGCAGACTTATTACATTCATTAACATCTTTCCTGTAGCTTCCTTCTTCCCAAGCAACCCAACCCTAATTGGGCAGGTGGCCATTGTAACTGGGGCCAGCAGCGGGATCGGCTCAGCAGTGGCTACTCATTTGGCTGCTGCTGGAGTGCGTGTTGCCCTCGTGGCCAGACGCGAGGATCTCCTCAAGGGACTCCAGAAGTCAATTGAGGAGAGTGGCGGGGTGGCTATCTGTGTAAAGGCAGATGTCCGCAGCCGCTCCCAGATGGCTGAAGCGGTCAAGCATGTGGAGAATCTGCTGGGTCCTGTGGATATCCTCATCAACAACGCAGGGGTCATGTACTACACCATGATGGCCAACTGTCGCCAGGACGAGTGGGACCAGCAGGTGGAAGTGAACATAAACGGTGTTCTTAACGCGGTTGGGGCTGTGCTTCCAGGGATGGTTGAGAGGGAGGAAGGACACATTGTAAACATGAGTTCAGATGCGGGGAGGAAGGCTTTTGCAGGGTTAGCAGTGTATAGTGGGACAAAGCATTTTGTTGAGGGATTTTCCAGAGCCATGAGAGAGGAGCTGGTTGGAAAGGGTGTGAAGGTCACTACCATACAGCCAGGTGACGTTGCTACAGGCCTGCATGCGAAGTCAACAGACCAGCAAGTACGTTATGCAATACTGCAACAAAAATGATCTCAAATCCGTATTAGTGGAAATTTCTTAAACACTCCTGAGCCAAGCCGCTTGCGACTCAGGCGCTAACAAAATACCCACCATTACGGATCCAGCTAGTTTTTGTTATCGTAAAATAGCCTGACAGTGCAGTACAACAGCCAACTGCCAAAAGCGTTGCAATTACTTCAAATTTTGAATGCTGATTGTATTACAGGCAAAGGAAGCATATGACTGCAGTCAACAGTATGAGATGCTCAACCCTGAGGATGTTGCAAGAGCTGTCCTATTCGCTGTGTCGCAGCCCCAACACTGCGCAATCAACGAGATCCTCATTGAGCCTAAACTTGCCCCCATTTAATTCGGAGATGTTGAACCTGTTTTTCATGCTTCTAACTCTGTCACTACTAGTAGTGTGCTTCTGCTAATCAAGATTCTTCCATAATCTTTCTCATGGGTTACCTTAGTGGCGTAGCATAACGATGAAAAACCTGAAGTAATTTATTCATTTCAAATCCTGGCCAAGACAATTTTCTCACAGCACTTTATACTTCTATAATGAAAGGTTTCAAATATATTCTCATATGCATTCCTGTCAGAATGACTTGATTCAATACGATGTATTGCACAGTTTTATTTATGACCTGGTCAAATGTGACAAAAGTCCATTTCCTGTATCATTAAAGACTTTTATTGTACTGCACTTTCCACTTATATCAATTCCTTTGAACAATATCATATTATTTACAACAGTCATTCACAGAGTCACAAGCACATACATAGAAATTTGATGCTCAAGTCAATCACGCCTTCTCCTCTTTCTCCCGGTTAAACTTTTCCAGCTCTTTCAAGAACTGCGCCTTGGGTTTCATGATGTTGGGCCTGTCTCCCCTACACTTGGGGCAGTACCACTTCCCTTTAGGCTTGGTTGCAAGTCCTACACATGAGAAGTGGAACCATTCTATCGGGCACAGGTCGTTGTCACAACCAATCATCTCTCCATAAGACACCTGGAAGCAAGATTATTAAATAGTGAGCATTTCCGAAGCAAGCTTGTGAGACATGATGACTATGTCACTTCAGATGATATGAAATCAGTCCGGTCATGCAAAAGTCCTCACCTGATCACACAGGCAGTACGTCGGTTCGTCTGGATCAATCGGGATGTCTGGCGGGGAATCTTCCCTTTCCTTCTCCTTCTCCTGCTTGCTCTTCCTCTTCTTCTTTCTGTTTCCACCCACGCCTCCCCCGACCCCACCACCCATGCCACCTCCCCCACCTGCTCCACCTCCACCCCCTCCGCCTCCTCCGCCTCCTCCCTTCTTCGCTGATGCAGCTGAAGCAGAACATAGGGCCAGGAGGGGCTTGTCCAGGAGCAGATCCATGGCAGAATCATTGCAATGGGTGGCCTCTCCTCGAGTACGGCGGGCTCGCTTTGACTGACGCTCACCTGAGTGAAGGTCACGTGAGGAGTCCCCGTTGTCATGGTCACGACCTATGTCTTTAGTGGGAAACAAGGTTAATTAATGAGTACTCTGGCCTAATGCACATCTTAAAGTCCGGACTTTGGAATAATCATTAACTAAACCATGAAGCAAATCAGGTTTCATAATCATTAACTAAATTATGAAGCAAATCAGGTTTCATAATCATTGTTTGATTCTCAAATAATTGTTAAATAAAGTACTCATCAAAATGAAACTGATAATAAACTGTGAATCAAGGCATAATAAAATAATTGCAAATGCAGGTAACGTGACTTCATGGTAAATGCACTCCTCAGTATGAGCACTCGAGTCGAGTATGGTATTCCTGCAGGCAAATGTGGGCAGGGAAAAAGCTGTCTGCACATTTACACATCAATTTCCTCTAATGTTATCTGTTGCTAAAAATTATGAGCAATCAGTCTAATTTAGACTAGAGTCACATTAGCAAGTTGTAGTGTAATATTTTACATATTTTAAAATGACCCCCCTGTAAATGCCAGTTTATAAATTTAATACTGGTATGATCGGCTACCCATCAAGTCATACTCGTGACCATTTGATAATGCTTTTCCAATCTAATTTGGACATGTCAACTAGCTGTGAAATGTAACTTTTCTCTAACATTTTCTCTAAAATTCTGTAATTTCTAAAAGATTCTTGCAAATTCTTACTTTGAACTTGGGCTCTTCTGATGTGCATCATCGGGTGTAATTCAGGAGAAGGAGTCGTTGTGGGAGAGGGAGTCTGAGAGAGGTGACTGGATGATGGTTGAAGAGATGTAGGAGGTACGTGGATGACAGTTGGGCTTTCTAGTCACAAGTTACCTGTACATGTCATGCAAACCAAGGTCATTGATCATCTAGTACCAGTTGTTATTACCCTTGCCGATCAGGTAGAGTTATTCCTGAATTTGCACATGAAGCTCTTGTTATAGCCTACCTAATGTCAGGCAGAAATCATAACACTTCAATATCATCAAATAAGGTGCTACATGAATGTGCAGGTGAATTTATGCCTTTTTGGCTGACTGAAGATTTAAAAGTTGCGACTAGGAACAAATAGTGATACTGTACTGTGATTATATCCCTAGATTTCCTACTAACCATACTCACAAAATTACTACACAGCATGTGCAACAGGGATCCTCTACCTTATGCAATGGAGGTAATCACAATGGACACTTCAGGGCTGTTTACATCAGCAACTTGTGGTATGAACAAGTCACCTTGTGTAAACCCTTGCAGATGAATGCTTTGCAGGTGTATGTAAACTATGGGGAGATGCACTTGTGGGCATAGGCTACTGACATCCTATCTCCATCACATCCTGCACATCTTCCACAGTGCACACACCATACATTGCAACGAAAAAAACTTAAGTCCGAAAGAAAAATGAGTAAAAAACTGAAACGAATCCGAACCTCTCTTCCTACCCAGGTTCTTATAGTCAATCTCCAGCTGCCTCGCCTTGTTATCCACCAAATCCTGAATCTGCTGCATCAGCTGAAGCTTCTCATCCCCAATCTCCTGCGCTGCAATCAGAATACCCTTGATCCGCTGCATATGCCTCTTCCGCGACGTTGGATCCTGCCGCAACGAATCCTGAAGCTGATCCAAATCCCGCAGATATCCTGCAGAGATACACTACATTAATATATTGCAACTTGCTAGGTACCAAAACTGTTGTGTTCCCCCTAGCTCCATTCCATGAACAGTTGCAGAAATGTGTAAGTTAGCAGACCTGAAAATTAGCCTCCGCATGAGCCATAAAGAGGGAGGGACTCTCGTTGAGGCTAATTTGAGCTTCAGATCTGCTACCTTACTTCTTTAAATTGTGGAAAAGAATAAGGTAGCAGACCCGAAGCTCAAATTAGCCTCCCTGTACCTCATGGGTCATGGAGAGGCTCTCTTTGAGGCTAATCTGAGCTTCAGATCTGCTACCTTACTCCTTTCTGCAACTGTACAGCATGGACATTAATCGATTTATACTGCTAGGGACATTTTCCTTAGCGGCAGAAGAACAAATCTTGCTCACACGGCTTCCTTGCACTATCCATATCTTCGATTCGTTCTTCTGCCGCTTCGGAAAATGTTGCTAGCGGTATGACTCAATTAATGTCCAACACTGTACATTTGAAGGAGTACGGTGCCCTTCAAGAGAGATGCTATGTCTCATCACGAATCGTGACGTAGCGGCTAAATTTTCAGGTCCTCACAAGTCGTGATTAGGCTACCTTCTTTAAGTTGCGGAAATGTCTAATGTAGCAGACCTGAAGCTCAAATTAGCATCCATGCAAGGTGATCCTCCCTGTACCTCCCTTTGAGGCTAATTTGATCTACAGGTCTCCGTGTCTGTACTCACCAGCTGTTCTGGATCCAATACTTGTTCGGGCCAATTGTTCTAATTACATTCAACATTGGAGCATGATTTCCATGCCAACCACCATTTTTTTTGTCTCTCTTATTTTTTTTTTCAATTGTGTTTCGCACGGATCAGATCGTTCGAATTCAGTGTCCCGTACCTTGATAGCTGACGTCCAGCTCTCTCATCCGGGACAGCTGCCTCTGCACGTCGTCGGGAAGGTTCTCGACGCAGTCCAAGTAATCCTCCAGGTACGTGGCGGAGTACAGGGCTTCAAGAGCCGCCGCATTCATCGGATCCTTCGACTTCACGTCCATTTTTGTCCGAAACTGACCCCAAGCTTGTCACAACCTGATCAGCCTTCCTCGGCGGTTAAGTGCTGCCACCTCCCGCCCGAATTACATAACCGGCTCTAATTACAAACAAATTAATTTAAATTATAAAATTAATGCTGTAATTGCACGTACAATCTACATTACAATTATTTATAAAAAAATGCGATTGGCTGTATGTAGTGAGCGGCTGTGTTCCGATTGGCTGCCGTTTGTAGCTAGCTGTTGCGAAAGGCACATTAGTTTTGTCAAGGGAAGTTCGAACACGGAAGAGTTGTGCTCAGGCTTCTGTTGCCGATTTTGCAGGTTAGTTGGCCCCGGGTTGGCCCCGGGGGTGGCCCACCAGGTGTGCTGGAGCCGTACAGTGCCAGGGTGGATCAGGGCCCGGCAGGTTGGGGTCAAGGGACAGGCAGGGGGGGAGGGTGTCACCGGCTTTTTATTCGGGGCTGGCCAAATCAGGTCAAGCCAGGTAGGAAGCTTTGCTCATATACACGGGCCAGGCTTGTACCGGCTGGTGCAGTACCGGAATGTAGAAGCACGGACGTAATTAATTGCATTCGGGCTTAATTAAAATATGAACAAAGCAATCCCGCCAAAAAATAACGTCCGCCAAAAATGGGGTGCAAATCGCAAGCATATCCCCTAACCGTTGTTTTGTTGACGGGGATTTATTGATAAAACTTATCGATTTTATTATAATTAATGTGCATGCAGCTTGAAACTAATTATTTCATGCACATTTCGTACTGGACGCCGTAATCGTAGTGCATGTTCAAGTAACAGGTTGGCCACGCTTGGCAGAAAGTTCAAACGGGCTTGCCAACTGTTGGGATTGGCAGCCCGCGTTGTTCGAACCGGTATTGTACTCAACAAATGTAATTACATGTAATTATGTACTTTCAACCTTTACGAGCGCAACCGAGTGCGCACCCACACTCACGCAAGTCCATTGTTGCCACAGTTGCATCTCAAGGGCATGTAAGGTTTTCGGCAACATCGCCAAAGTTGGAAACAATTTGCGCGAACCATGTTGCGCACTAGGTTGCGCTTATTAAAAATTCATCTAAAATCGAAATTTATTGGCTTAACCTTTACACTGATATTGTTGGCATACTCCCATCAAGATGGGGGTTCCCAGCGATGACCAGGTACTTTAATCCACCTGGCCATCTGGTACTGTACAACCAGTGTCATGAATTGTGTTTCACCTTGAATTCATTGGTGAATTCAAGCCCAATTTGATATCCTTGGGCTTGGCACTGTTGGAAGTCCAGTGGGTTGTGAATTAATATGTTTGCTATTCTTCTCTTTTGGGTGCACAGGTTTTTTTTTTTCTTACTTCCTTCGCGGTATTCGCCCACAAACATCTCCGCATGCTCGCAGGGTCAGGTTGGCTTGCCTGCGTCCAATCAGAGGCCGCACACTTGAAAGACACGTCCTTCGAGCCTCCGCCACCTGTAATACCTACCTGAACCAGAGGGAAGAAGAAGAAAAAGAAGGTAAAAAAGAAGAAATATTTACGAGAAGAACCCGCAAGTTGCAGACAAGACAACGATGTTTCCATCCAAGATCACCGTCGGTTTGGGCAACGACACCAGGTCTCTGTTCAAGTAAGTCTGTTCGTTTGGCCAGAGAAAAGCACAGAAAATTCAATTAAAAAAAACACACACAATATTGTCGCCATTGTTGGTACAACAGGCGACAAGACATTGCACAAATTCGCAGTTGGGAAACTCTTAGGATGTGTGGTAATATAGGCAGGAAAACAGGTTCTTTTTGCGGACTTAGCGCCTACAATGGATGGAGTAAGAATGGGGTGAAAAAAAAGGAGGTGCAAAAAGGGAGCGGAATTTTGTGACGTCACAAATCTCATTTCACGGGTTTAACAGGCGGAAGGAGTTGTGTCGTCTTCGGATAATTCGATGTGACTAAGGTGCATCTCGAAGGTCAACCTGAGGAATTCCTCAATCTTTTACACTTAATTGCAATTACGAGCCGCCATTGTTTCGGTCGGTATGTTCCCTTCAGCCTTTTTTTTTCTTCGTAAATATAAATTTTGGGGTGTCCTGCAGGTTGCCATATTTGGTCATAAAAATGTGTAATATGTTGGTGAATTTTAATGGCGCGTGCTAAGATGACTTATGTGGTAGTTCTACGTAGTTGAGCATGAGGGTGAATGCGCTCTTAGGGAGGTAGTGACGTCAGGATGTCTTCAGTACGAGTAAACACATGCTCGATTAAAATAGTCAGAACGGGATCAATGTGTCAACCGGTACTTTTTTATTATTATAGTGCTCTCATTTTATTTTTACAGAGGATGACAATAAGCACTGGTTTTTTTCCATATCTGGAAAGAAATTTTTGCTCCTAAAGTATTGGTGCAGAACTTGGCTAATTCCATGGCGACACTTTTTATATGATGGGATCCATTACGGAAAAATTCCCCCGTTCTAGTTCGTGCCAAGGGCTCCTTTCGTTCTTTAATGTTCACATTGAATAATGCTATACGGTGTTTGTTTTTTATTTTCAAATGCGTCTTATCCGTGGGAAAATTTACGCTCGGAAACAAGTGGTTAAAACGTGTGCGACACGGCAGGCGGTCAGTTTGTTTTTATGCCTGTAATGAACCTGTATACGTAAAGGATATGTGGAGGGCTTCACATTTCAGAGGACTTGTGTACCGGCACGATAAGACATTAAGGGGATTATACGGTGATTGCTGTGTAACAGAAGCTGCAATTTTCTCTCAGCCAGTAATTTGTATCAAGCACGATGAGTTCTTCTTTTTGTGGTGTGCTGTTCTGTGGCCAAGTTATGATTATGAGCCGTAATTAGTGGGGGGGAATACGAGTTTCAATGACTTTTGTCATTAAGATAAGACTGTCGTAACTTACAGGATGCAATCGGTAGTATTTTACATGCGCATCCGAGCATCTTGTGATATTAATGCTTCGAAATTACATGTTGGTGTCGAAATTACCAGGTTGTGTGTCAACTTGGGTCAACATGTTATTTCGAAGCAGGTTATCGCTTTTTTTTATTTAAAAAAAAATTATTGGCGGCGATGAATCGGCGTGGTCCACAGTGGATGACCACCACGCCCAGCACCGCCCATGGTGAAACATGACCACAAAGGTCACTTTGCGGCCTGCTAATAAGCCTATTGAAGCAAGGGGCTCCTATACGACCATTATGCTGAAGAATGATGACTACTCATTTCCTGTCTCCACCCGGCGGCATATCTTACACTCATTATACACACATGGAGCATATTCAACCCCCTCATGCGTAATTCAGATTTCACGGAACTGCATCTCCAACCGAGGTAAACAAGAGACATGTTGTGGTCTTTTTGGATGCAAAATTTTTTATCTCAAAAAAAGAGGGGTGGACTTTGAAGGGTTTTGACCCGGTTCGTGCTGGCGTGGGTCTCTTGTGGCAAATGGTATGCACGTAGGTAGCTGCTGGGGTCCTTGAGAAAGGAAAAAAGATGGGGTTGGTGGACCCCCGCATCTGTGCTTATGGAGATGGAACACCACGAGACGACGCTAATTAAGTAGCGCAGTGTTCTGGCACACCCTGTACTACATGGTGACTCATACACATATGTACAGTGCTTGTCAAGTGTATTGTATTGCTAATTGACAATTATTGGATGTGACTGATAAAACTTTTGGGGGAACCCTGTAGTACAGGGTGTGTCAGAGCATCTGAGCATATTGAGACGTAATGATCCCGGGCGTCACTTGCATTTTCACGTCTTCATTGTGCTCAATGAGTGTCATGGAAATTTAAAAGGGAAAACAGTCCTTTTTAGGCGTGTGTCGTAATGCAGTGTGGGTTGATTCGTAATTTTGGCGGCGGTTTTTAATTAGCGAGCTCGAACCGGCTGATGTGACCTTTTTGTGACTGAGGTCACCCTGTTCCTTATGAGTGGCGGTTCCAATTTTGCGGATAATCAGGGACGCCGGTTGCTTCATGGCCGAAAAAGCGGGGGTTTTAAAGAAAGATTGATCACATGCGCCGAATGTTGCGCCGGCTTACCTGGGCTGTACAAGGTGATGGCCATGATATCTAGTTTTCTAGTAAGCCCAGTCCTATTTTAGACAAGGTGGGTTTTCGAACCGAACAGACCTAAGCAGTCGGCTGAAGTGTCTAGGAGCTGCAGTGAGGAGAGAAAAAACCATGGTTCTGTAAGTAGGACGAGGTTGTGTCGAAGCAAAAATTATTAGTGAATAATCGATCTGCGATAAGTAGGGCCCCCCCCACTATAAGGGTTTCGCAGGGTTAGCCATCCCGTGTCCAATTGGAAAGTGAGGAAAATGGTGTTTTAAGGGTCTGATTCTCAAAGAGGGCATTTCATTAGCGGTTCGAGAGACCTTTGACCTCGTGCTTGAGATGAGTTACTCCTTTCGCCTACTTTTAACAATAATAAAAAAAAGTGAGGGGAAAATTGGTTGAACATGGAAGGGTCGGATGGTGTCCTGTTCATTCATAATATTTACATATTCATAATATTAGAAGTCACATTGCCCTCTCCGCTGGTGTCATTTGGTTAATTAGTGCTTGGGATAAGTGGACGACACCCACATCACTTCTTGTTAGCCAAGTTTATCGCCAGCCTTGTGTTACAAAAAAAAAAAAAAAAATGTTACTTGTGCGTGAATAGGGAGCTGTGGCGTTATTTTGGTTATTATTTTATTGTTGGGTTCTCCAAGGTGATATTCATAAAAATACAGAGGGTTTCGCTATATTTAGACGTTCTTGTGCACGATAATGGGCGATATTGTGATGGAAATAGGCTACTTGAGACATTCCAAGAAGCCTCGAATCATCTTTATTAATCAGTGTTTTTTTTTTTTGCACGGTAGCCATTTACGATATTGCTACTCAAAGAGAAGCATTGTTGTCGACCTCTTGACCTCGTCCGGGGTAATTAGGCAGAATGATAGGGCAATGGGGATGAAAACACACAAGGAAAAAGGAAATGACAAGTACAGGAGCGATAATTACGACTGAGTACAAGGACAAAGAGGCTGCTCTTCGAACCGAAACACCCGACTTGGGGGGATGTCAACTTATGTTGTACAGTACGGTTGTCCTTCCAAGCCTTTTCCAGAGAGCATTAAAAAGGCAAAAGTGAACGCTCCGATGGACACAATATGTGCGAAAAAATGCGGATGTCTTCTGCTTTTGTGGGATCCAAAATGTTTACCGTTCGGTTTTTGTCCTCAAGATTTTTGTATGAGTTGTCAAATGCAGTGTACGAAACGGGGACGTTTGATATCGATTTTGGGGGGCACACTGGAATTTACTACCATGGAAACGTAACAAACTTCATTCTATTTAGCTGCCCCAAATTTTTGGGGGGTAGTTTATATAAGGGGGGTTCTCAAATTTTTTTGGAAATTAGGAAAATTTATTCAGAAAAATTCACCAGTGATGTCATTCTCACATTATTACACCGCCTCGCCCACAAGGTGCTACATGTACGGTGCAGAAGACTTGGACAGCTACGGAAAACAGAAGAAACCATGCCTCAGGTACAGTTCATTGGTCGAAGCTTAGGAGACCGAAGTTCCGGACTTTTGCCAAGATTTATATGGCGTATAAACCGTAGCTGCAGTCACGTCCAGTTCGCCCAAGCGTCATTTGATAGGCTTTGCGAACCACATCCGTCTGGCAGTATATATTTTTTTATCGCCATTATTATTGCACCGGATCATATTCCCGAGTGTATTTTGAGACAGGTTTTATTAGACGTGGTCCGGGACGTAACTGGAGCGTCCCAAATGTTTGTCCCCTTCTCCTTTCACGCCAACCTCTTCCTCGAAAATTGTCGCGAAGTAGGACTATTCACATGCTGCAAAAAAATGGCGAAATTAGTGGACAGTTATTAGCAATTTGGGGGTGGTTCTCACGGAAACGATTAGTGCGACATTTCGCAGCCGGGGCAATTTGCGATCGGATCTTGTAAATACCAGCAGTATAGGGTGAGGCAGATCATATCTATATAAAAAAATTTTTTTTGCACGTTTATACAGCATTGACCCATTGTGTGTAAATTGAAACTGCTTAAGGAGGAGATGGATTTTCTTTTTGCGCGGTTATGAAGTGCCCCTTGCAATCCGACCGTGAAGAAGGGATCGTGCCGTTGACCCGACAGTCTCGAAAACACCGAAATGAGCTCAGTTGGACTCGGATGGCCTCGATTCTCTATTAGAAAAATAGCACTTTTGGAGAAGGAGGAAGATGACTTTGCCTGGCGGGGGGAAAATGGTTCCGGAAGAAGTGCTTTTATGCCCGGCTAGATGCGTATTCTGACACCGTTTGCTATCACTAATAACCTATTAGCCTGTAAACAGTTGGGAGGGCTGTCGTAAAAGTTGTCACCACATCGCTGCTATTTGTGGCTCCTGGCAACTGCTGTATTGTTGAGCGCGCCCATGGTTGATTTATTGTATTTATTTACTAGATCAACTGCCCGCCCACCAGAGGCGCTGCTTCCCCCCATTGCGCCGAACGATTTTGTGATTTTATTATAATAATATTTATTATTCCCGGTATTATGTTGCATGGCAGCGAATTAAGATGTTAAAGTTGCACATATACATGTCGCCATTCAAATTTAAATCCCCTGCAAATTTTTTGCATACCAGCCGGTCCCCTTTGTGAGCAGCCGGAATTTTTTTTTTGCACGTTTTACGACAGCCTTTGCGAATCCGTCCGAAAACCAAACGGCGGAACGGACTGAAAGGGCAAAATTGTAGAGGATGCGACAGAAGCAGGTTTTTGAAATTACTATGTAGATCTGCAGGTGGTCCCAAGTTTTTTTTTTTTTTTTCATTGGGCACACACAGTCGGCGAAAATGGGCTTGCTGCAGGTCACGATCGTTGGTTTCCGGATGGTTGCCCCCCATTATTTATCAGCTCGATTTCACTGGGACAAAAAGATATTTCGGCGGAGGCTAACGGGCTTCCAGTGGGCTATTCCTCAAGATGATCTTCGTGGCCGAGGGAACCGGCGGAACAGGATCAAAAAAGCGTGACAGTGATGGTTGATTGTTATCGCGCCTTGTAATGGGCGCGATAGCGTGAGGAATGGCTCCCGATTGATCTTTGCAAGGAATAGTGTCAGGGCGAAGTGTTAGCATAAGAATGTACCGGTATGTCACTCTCCGGTAAAAAGTCGTGACCACCTCTATATGCATATGTGATATGGACTTGTGCTCTCGAGCTTTTTTTTTTTCATTTTTTTCCTGACATGACACAAGTTTTTTTTAAATGGTGTCGTTGGCCCCTGGGATGCTGGGAATGCTTCGGTCACGTTTTCTGCCCAAATGGCGTCCCACATCGGATCCGTTGTTTTGCTGGGTGTCAGCAGGGTGATGGCCATTTCATGAGAACCACTGGGCATGGCAGTGTCATTGCTGGACATTGTTATGTGGAACGTGTGCGATTTTTTTAAATGCTGTTAAAATTCATGGGCGGTGCAACTTTCGTGTGGAGAAATGCGTTTCAGGGTATACATTCGAATTTTTTTAAAAAGAGTTTTACTGCTTTTGGCCTCATTTCGAGAAAATAGGGGAATCAATTTATGCTGATTGAATGGACCACGCCTGCACACGTGTATGAAAGGGAACCGTTGTGGGTCCTACCCTTATGGACGCAAATTATAAGGAGGGTTTGGCTCATACGACGTGAATAAGGAGGCTTAATTTTGTATCATTTGGAGGTAACTACCGGCTGGTTACAACCGGTTGAAAATGTACCGGGGGGGNGGGGGGGATTTCGAGCCATGTCAGGTCGACTCTGGGAAGACGTATATCGTGAAAACTTCTTTTTCCACATTTATGGAATGAGGTGGAAACTTCAGGAAAGTCACGACACAGTGTATGTTTTGTAGTCGTAAAATTACTTGGGTAACCTATGTTCGCTGTATACTACCAGTAATTACTGTCGTTAGCAAAAATTGAATTGGGAGCAACAAGTTATATTGGCTGTAAATATAGCGTGTCATTGACCAACTAACTTCAAGACATCCTGGAAAAAAAAATGACAAGATGACTAATCTATAAATGGCTATCCGATGTATACATTCACAGATGAACATGTGAATAAAAAGTGGGAATAATATGCAGAGACACGAGTGTGTCTGCCCTTGACTGGAAGAATGGTTTATCAGCATATCCTCCTTCCGCGATGTCCCAAACTTATGCAGCAGGGAGTTGTCACCGACTTCCATGAAAGGCATCGCTTGATTGTAAAGGACACACAGTATGACATGTCTTCAAATGGCTAACTGTACACACGAAGAATACGCCCACATTTCATGTATATTCCATGTTTTCTAGCCCAACATGCACCGCTTTCTTTATGACAAGATGTCCACCCGTTTTTTTGAGAGAAACCCAGTGAAAACTGGCGACAGCATGTAAATCACCTGCTTGTCCGTGTCCTATTTTCACGGTACATGGCCCTACCCCCATATGCAACCCAGAGGCGCGTATTTCAACCGGAGCAATTAGGACCTCACTAACTAATGGCCGGTCCGAACAAAAAAGGGCTGAGGAAGTTGTGTAGCCCCAAGCAGTGGCAATTCCAAGGTGCGGAACCCGTTATGTTGTCCTAGAGGGGCCCAGTTTGATGCCGGACAATGGTCAGCTGGATCCATGTCCGGATATTTTGATCAGCACCCATAGAGGGGCTTTCCTGACCTTGTCCTTGGCTACTACGGTTCTTTGTCATTCACGACCACTTTCTCCAGTTTTGCAAAAAATTTTGCGCTTGATATTTTCCCTCTCTAATATATAAAAAAAAGTGGGCGTGGGCAACCCCTCCTTAGAAAGTGCGTCTTCATGAGGGATGATTATAGGGGTCAGAGTAATTAGAACCGGCGTGACTTACCAACAGTTTTGGGGGGTGGCCCATTGCGGCGGAAAATTATGCAGATCCGATATTCAAATTGCAGGTGGCAAATAGCAACTTTGACACAAGAATTTTTAAAGATGGGAGGTCAACGGACGGATTTTTACGTCGTTTGGGAAGAAGAAGAAGAAAAAAAAGACCGTTGGTGACGAATCGGTCCTGCAGCATTGTCATGGGTCAGGCTTAGGAGAACGGGAATCGGGGGAGACAAAAGACACATGACGACACGTGTCACGTGCGACGGTGCTAAACTTCCTGAAAACGCTGGACATCTTGCGGCTCTTTGTTCCTATGGGATTCTTGGGCGCATCTTCCGCATCCGAGTTGTTTTTCCATAACCGCGATGCGATTTTTTTTCTTTCTTTTCTTCAAAGTGTACCGTAAGGAATGTTATCAAGGGTGGATATTCTGGTGTGAACTGCAATTTGGGGAGGAAAAAGTAAATAAGTTGCAGGTATGCTTTTATTATGATGAATGAATGGCTTTGTTTGAGGTGAAGGAGGGGCAAAGACCGGGCGTAATTGACTTTGGGAGACCATTGTCTGTGACGATATATTCGCATGGCTTTTTGTCGATTTCTCAAGGTACGGCTGCTTTTGAGGGGGTATTGAATTAATTTGATGGGCTTCATCGATTGTGGCTGGAATGAGCAGGATTAATGGTTTGGGTGACGTCACGCACGGGTACACCGCCTGGAGGAGGAAAACAATGGAGTGATACATAGTTTCAAGGAATCTGAGAGTCATCTTAAGTTTTTAGTAGGGGGGTCGGAAATTTGTATTGCCCTCATCAATCTTTGTTGAAATTGCAGGGTGGTTCAATGCCAAGTGACTTGGGAAATTCCGAGGAAAACATTTTTGCGATTTCAAGGTCAGTGGCGCAGAGCCGGGCAAAATAATATAGCGCATTTTTCTAGTGTCTTACACCCTATAGTCAACAGGCCTTTAGAAGTATTCTTCAAGACATGCACACGTGCCTGGAGTTAACAAATGGTATGCCATGTTCATATTTGACACCTTTCATTGCGCCTCCTTTTGTTGTTTGGCCACAGTTGGGACTACGCCTCGAGAAAAACCGCTGTATTGATGAGCGTCCTGAATCGCTTGACATATACGGCAATAAGTTAATGCGGAAACATAAAGGAGGTAACGCGGTTTGCCGTACACCTGTTGACATTCTTGTCCGCCTTTTAAATATATTTTTTTTAAACGTACCGTATATCAAAATGAGCATCCTTGTTCTCGAGAGGAAATGGTGTAGCCGGGGATAGCCGATTAGCCATTATTTCCACCCCGTGTTATCTCACAAATATGTAGGTCGCAGTCTTGGCGTACTGCATATCTAATTCGTATACCCCCCCCCCCCAAAATATATGCGAAACATTCCACAAATACTTAGTGAAAGGCGAAAAGGGTCAGGCACGAACACACCAGTGTCTTGACCTCAGAGCCCAATCTTGCGTTTCGGTTCGGCCAATTGATCGGGGAATAACACCATCACCCGAAGAAGACGAAGAAAAAAAAAAGGAAGGGTTGGGCGAGGAAGTGGAACGGACATGAAAGGAACAAGGGGAGAGGAAGGATCTTAGGGTTAGATAGGGGGGGAAGGAGATAAGGAAAAAAAAAAGGAGCATCCCGAGCATAAAAAGTGGCGTGCGAGGTCATCACTTTCGCACTTTCTGGAGGAATTAATTGTCGGATGGTAATATCTGGATGGGTCCTATAACCAGAGGGCAATGTCGCACTACTACCAGAACCAAGGGGATGCAGTATCTTAGGTTCTCCACCCCTTGCATCCTGTAGCTTTTAGTAGAAACCCTCTTCATCCTCCCCTCTTGATGGTCGTAGTTGGCAGCTCAAGAGGAAACCAGGAGCAGAGCCAAAGACCCTTTGGTCGATGGCTTTTGGCTCCTGAAGGGGGGGGGGG
>KZ537969.1:201204-265635 GCA_000934665.2 Catajapyx aquilonaris
TTTTTTTTTGAGGGGGGGGGGGGGAATTCGGATCATTTTTACTCCCAGCTTACTGCGGTGTACCCTTGTTGGCAGGTATATCCCAAGCTACGTCACGGATTGGCTGGATGGGAAACACAGGTAAAAGCCGGCGTATGCCTGTTCCAGACCTTGACCACCAATCGGAGGCTACTCTTCTTCCAAGCAACAATTTTCCAAGCCGCCCCCGCCTACCAACCACCACCCCCTTTCCTTTCACGTGAACTATATAAGAGGCAGAAGCGTGTGTTGAGGACAGGTTTTCTGTGCCGGTGCTCCAACTTAGGACCGTTTTTTTAAAAATAGTTTCGGTTTTTTTTTGAGACTAAAGTCTGACAATGGCTGTGTATGCCTCGTTTCGTCATGTGGAACTCGACAATGTAGGGACTGGGAAGAAGAGGTCAGTAAGAAGCTCGTGAGTTTTTGGGATTTTTTATACATTTTTTGGGGTAGATATTTTTTTTTCAGTAGTGCCCACACCCCACTCTTGAATGCTTATTGTCTGGGGCTTGTCACGCTATGGGCTTTGTGCGGGGCTTCCTCGTGTGCAGTGTCCACCTGGCTGGTTATTGACCCTTGCAGACGGATATTGGGTTGTAGGGGGGGGGGGATTCACGTCAAGATTGGGCTCTTCGATCTTTCAAACACGGCAGTGCGGAAGTGTGCCATTGAGCGTGATATGTATGCAATGTTTCTGAGTCATTCCTGGGATATCTGTGGGTGTCGAACCTATATGTTATGGCTGGTTTAAATTCCACTCGTGTGAGTGATTGCTTGTCCTAGGTGGGTTTTATCGGGTGTAATCAGTGACGTTAGTGTTGCTCACCTGCCGATAATCTTAGTGTTCGCGTAGATTGTACTGAATATATGAGAAGCTGCGCAGAAAAATTTAAACCAATTTACTGCATTGTTACGTTTTTTTATTCGCCCTAATAGTCACTTTTTTTTTTGAAAAAAATGTTACAATCTGACAGTGACTGGCATTGTTGACAAGAAGCCATCTCATAATTAGAGGTCGACTGCAGTATTCGATTTATGGCAAAATTGCGAAAATTTTATTACAGCGGTACTTGCTTTATCATACAACGTGGAAATAATTTATGGTAATTTCTAAATAATTACCGCCATCAGCTAAACCACGAGTGACCCCACTTTCTGTTTTACCAACAATCGTTTTGCGAAACTAGTTTTTTTTTTGGCGACAGTGATGTACGAGAGCATTATAGTTGCGACCCAGCACATGTTCCACTAAAACAAACAAACTGGTCACGTGAAACAATGCAGCAAAAACGGTGTCTTCCGGTCTGCGACTAAGGGAACAACTTTCTACCTGCTCATCACCTGACTGATTCTCAGCCCCAGATTTTTTTTCTTCTTCTTCTTTTTCTCAGAGACTGTATCGGGTCTGGGCCCCACCTTGAGGTAAGGTCAGCTGATGTGGATGGAATCCAAAGAGGGCAGTGGGCTTTACAACATAGCGGGGTATACCTTCGAGAATTTTAAACCGGTCCTCCCAGGTGGGCAACCACCTTGCGGGGGTGCCGGTATGGGCCGTACATACGGGAGGAGAAGCCGTGGGAAATCTAAGGAATTTCTAGAACCGGATCTAAAATTAATCAGGAAATTGGCATCGACCTTAATTTTTTTTAAATAGATTGAAAAAAAGCGAGTGGCTTCTAATCTAGTTCTCATGCCCTGTAACGGGGAAAGGTGTCACATTTCCAGGTCTGGATTTAAAACCAGTGTGCGTGAGGGATTCCAGGCCGGTCATTAGAGGGGCATTACCGGAATGTGTTTTTCCACTCGAGACAAGCTGGCACAGATGTTTGGTTAGCTGATTAGATACGGCTCAGGGGGGGTTTTAGCAGGATGGAACTACTGGCCGATAGAGAGGAAGGACCCACTTCCTCTCTGATTAAGAGGTGAGAAAAACCGGTTGTATTTTTCCTGCGTGGTTTAAACCCACCACTTATAGTGCCAAGAGGGGAAAAAGGCTGAGTCGCGAGATGTATTCTGGGGATCAAGTGAGATTTCACACGTCACCTTTGTTTTGCTGTGTCAACCAGAGTTCATCAGGGTGAGTCACAGCTTGCACAACATATGCACAAAATACATGGCGCAATTATTTGTACTTGCACTTGGGGAAAAAAATGGGCATCAAATTCACCGATAAGGGGCCGGAAAATCTGAGAGGGGGCAAACAAAAATGGTGGGGTGTCATAAATAAAAGATAAGGTGTCCAACCAAGCGGTAAACCTCGGGCAATTGAAGAGAATGGGGAACAACGGTATGTCTTGGGAGATAATGCAGATGGTGATGAGGATGATGCTCACGGAGTTGCAACCTGCAGAGCACTTGGGGAGTCACGATTCACAACCCAAAGTCACGACCAAGGTATCAGGGAAGTGTTAGTATGATGTGGAGAAGAAAAAAAAGAAGGTAACTGGACTTGCTCCAGAACAAATCGGTTTTCTCGCTCTAAAAATGGGGCCGCAGTGTCAATGGGTGAAAATATGGGTGGGCAAGGACAATGTAGAAATTATTCCGCGGTCAATAAGCAATTCGACAATTGTTTCGTCCTTCAGCCAGCCGTGAGGGCAATGAGGAAGCGCAACAATGCAATACGAAATTAATTATTATTTTTTTCTGGCCTTTTTTTATTACAGTGAGAAACACCCAATTTTTTTCATGGCCACTATATTACGAGTATTTAGCTATTTTTATGCAATTGCGCATGCACCGTGTGAGTATCGATTTCGTTCAACAGGTGCTTGTGGGATATTCCCGGTGACAGGACATGGGAGGCCCCCAATTTGGCTTAAAATTGGCCCACCTGAGTCATGTGTCAATGACTGGGTAGGCCGGGTGGGGTTTAACTATAAAAGGGGCCGTGTGCAGTGTGGTGGGTGAATCAGAGCTGATAGAGAGACGCGGTTGGCCTTAGAAGAACTTGGCAGTGCCAGCGAGGCGGTTCAATAGGCCGGTTGTGTGTAGAAGGAAGGTTACGGAAAGGGGCTGACCAGTGGTAACCAGTTGGGAATCCAGTTAGCAAGATGGCTCAGCAACAGAGGTATTGTAGGAAGGAAGTTGTATCTGGGGGGAATTTTCTGTGCTTTTGGTTGGAATGTGTAGGTATGTGCAGGGTTTGTTGTACCGTGATGCCGTTCCAGGGTGATGAAGCCCCCAGGAGGTGACAGTCATGATTTGTTTGGGGCTGAGTTCAAGGGCACCCCGTGCCACAACAGGCAAGTTTTGATTGGAAGAGTGTCTGCTGGGTTAATATGCTTTAACCCCATTTTTTCCCTTAACTATACAGCATGTTTCATGCTCGGCGACACTGGAAATTCCTGGTGATGGTTGGCATGGCTTGGGATTTTTTTTTAGAAGGATTAATGCTTTTCTTGCACGGTTGACCTGCGCTTTGGTGTGGGGATGTGAGTCGAATTGGTTTTAATGGGGGTTTTGTTTTACCAGGGTGATCCAGCCTCCCGGTGGCACATCCAGCGACATCTTCTCTGAGACTCCGGATCAGAATGGGGCTCCACGTAGAGTGAAGGATCGTATGGCGTCCAACATATTTGCCAATGGGGAGGAGAACGGAGCCAACGGAGCACAGAGCAAGATCACTACTCCGACCCGTGCTCGCCCTGATGATGCCTCCTTCGACCGACTATTCGGCAAGGCCCCACCGACGCCTACCAGGGCCAAGGCTTTCCTGCAGAGCTCCATCTCCATGGAGGACATGGAGCCCAGGACTCCATATGCAGGGACAAATGGCCACCACAATGGCAATGGTGTGGCTAATGGCAACCACTCCCCAAGTGAGTACAGTCCTAAGTGCAGCTTTTGCATGTTGCTGTATACTTGCCACTTGTAACTGTTCATAATTCACGTTGGTGCGAGGGTGCTTGGGTTTAGTGGGAAACTGTGACTAACTACCACCGGAAACACCTGTCACGACAGTTAGCCGGTTGCTTTGCATGCTGGATGTTGGCTTGTTGCAGGGCGTCAGTCAACGGCACACATGAACCCACTGACTGGTGATGGGTATGATCCCCAGAAAATGGCCAAGCGGAACAGTAGGAACCGAGGTAATGGTGGAGGCCTAACCAACCATCCGCACTCTTTATGCTTTCGTGCACATTTCCACAGGGGCTTAACTGTTTGCAGATGATCAGCTTGAGTGTCATGAGGAATGCTGCCACTGGGTTTTCTTGTTAATAGAGAAACTCACTATCGTGCTTTATGACAGGTGGAAACGGCAACCCGGTGACTGGCGACGGCTATGCAGAGGAACCTGTGAAGGACGCCGCCAGCAAGTTGCCAAAGGCCCGAGTCCCACCCGGAGGATATGCTACCAAGTTGTGGTGATTTCCTCATCCGTCGGTCACAGCGAGATAGCAGGAGAGGAGAAAAAGAAAGGAAAAAAAAAGCCCCCTTCTGAAACTGTTTCAAAAGCCATTACTTTCACAGCACTTTAATTTGTACGGGGATTTGTATTTTTGCAGATGGAAGTGTGTTTTAGATCATGGCCTTAAGCAAGTTTGGCATATTTTGTAGTTTGGGTTTAAGGGAAGAAGAATTGTGCAGTGCACTCTGATGACTAGGGGAGTCCAGTGTTCTTATCAGCAAAATTTCAGTGCATATGATTGATGGGTTGCCCATATTATTATACATGCAATAATCTGAAAATTTAGTACTTTGCAATTTCAAGCTAAGACCTATGATGCCATTTTAAATATCCGTTAAAATAATTTTGACGGCCATTTAAAAATGTTCAAGCAGTATGAATACCAATTATTGGTATCCATAACGCCTTGAAAATTTTGATATGAGCAAAACCACAAGTCAAGACAATGCTGGATTTTTGTTGCCAGGAGCATTGATTCCACACGTGAACTGTGCAACTCTTGCTTCCTCTTTCAATCCTAAAAAGTTCACGCTTGCTGCACTTTTACTCTTATCATGCCCTTTTTATATAACCTCCTCCTAAAATGGCAAAGTCCATAACAATTTATGAGCATATCACATGAAATTGTACATACCCGTATTTATTAAAAATTCTGTAAAGAACTATCACTTTTTATTCCCATCAAACCGAGGGGTTGTAGGTGGCTTCCCCCACAACTGTCCCTCAGTCCATCCTGTCCGTGTGTCACAAATCTGGGCTGTGATCACAGTCTGACTACTCACCTTCCTCCATCACAGGCGGCTGTGGAATTCCTTAACCAAAACCTGACCCCCAGAAAAGATTGATATTATTGCTTTCCGATGTCACATGTTACTGGATTTGTTAATTGTGCATGTGTCATTTGAGACTGACTGTCCTTGTCACTGTGAAATAAGTAGTTGTTGCAGTATTTAACTGGACTTTTGAGAGGAACAATCTGCTATGCTAAGGGGAGGTTGAACACGATAACAGACGATAATCTCAAGTGAGACTTATTGTTGGGAACAATTGGTACATTATTACATTGTTGGTTACATTTGAGACTGCTCGGTGGACTATGTGATTGATAGTATAATTATCCAAATACTGTAATATTTATTCTTGCTATTCATTGTTTCAAATATTGCTATCATGGAAAGTGGCTGGTGTGTGTGATCAGTGGTAAATCCAGAAGTAGTAGGTGAACCTTGTTATTCATTGCTCATATAAATATTGCAAATAATAACAAGGGCCTGCTCTCGATAACACTCCAACCTAACAGGAATCAACCATTTGTTCAAGATTTACTATCATACGACAAACTGGCTTTCACATGTCCGACATAGTGGAGCCGGCCAAGAGCTGTATTTTGCCCGCCCTCCCGGAGATGAACGTAGCTCCACTGATGCGAGGCAAAATGATCTGCACTGTAAATGTCACAAGTTTTTATTCACGTTATAGAAATACACAAAGTTCTTACAGCTTATTTTACAAAATGACAGGTTTTTGTTTAGTATAAAAAACGTGGCACAAAAAAATTGAATTGCCTACATGGCCTTGTACCCGCGTGACTTGTTAGCTTTCTTGGTTAGTCTAATAATGATTGTTCTGGTTATTTTTACCCACACCTTATAACTTGATACAGTATATGACTTTATTTCCATAAAATTGCCAAATGGATCATGATTGCACTTGAATTTAAACTTGTACAGTAAATCAGGAGTGAGGCCATTCGTAGCAATGTGGGAAACTGCTGTGGTGCACTTGGTGCATTGTTTGCCATTCAATAGCCTGTGCAACTTGTGGCTTACTGAGGTTTGAGCATGTGCATTGTAAACCTGCTGGTCGGAAGGGGGATCGGTGTTAGACTAGGCATCAGAGCCAATTGTTGGGAGCTGTTCATCAGCAGTGGGGGAGAGGGAACTGAGGTACTTGAATACAGATTTTCTTCTCTTTTTTTTTTGTATTTTGACAACGACTAGAATTCTAAAAGCGTATGCATAAGCAGGCTTACTGTTGAAACAGATGCAAAAACATTTTTGCCACTGTCGCAGTCTTTACAGTGTGCTGGAGGACTCGGTCTCTTGAAGGACGACTAGAGATAGTGACATGTTCCAAAGTCCTCGCCAGTTAAGAGAACCGTTTGGGTCCGCCTCACTTTTACCATTCATATCCCACTTACAACCCTGAGGTAGACTCAAGAAGGTTTGAACCGGCTCTTGTTGTTGAGGGGCAAGGCCGACCTCGACACTACCATTTTGAGCTTTCTGTCAGTTGGGATGGTTGTAGGGTCGGAAGTGGGGGTTGTGGGTGTCCCTGGTTTGTCCTTGGCAGAACTAGCAGCAGTTGGTCTCATGAAGCTGAATCCAGGGCCGTTGTTGGTTTTTCCCCTGGAAGAGGCAGCGTCAGATTTGCTGCTGCTACTGTGCCCACTAGAAGAGAGTTCAATGGGTGTTATTTTGGGAGGGGCCGGTCCTTTCAGGGAGCTGCTCCTGGAGGTGGACACTGATGACCTGGAGGCTGAGTTTTGCCTGGAGAGATTTTCCTTGGAGCTGGCACTGGGGTGACGGGAGCGCCTTTGCGACAGCGACGAGGCTGATGAAGGGGTTCGCCTGAGGTTGCTTGTTGTGGAGGAACCACTGTGCTTGCGTACCAAGGAAGACTTGGGCTGAAGTTGACCCAGCGGTTTCTTGGTAGTTGAAGATGGAATTGAAGTGGCTCGTGGCAAGCGAGATGTTGCCAGCTGCAAGCCTGGATCGTTCTTTGCGGTCTTGCACAGGTTTTTGGTCAACACCTTTATGGCCGAGGTGTACGCAGCCATTTTACCTTTTCCGTCACTGGACGGCGTTAGTGAACGTGAGGTCACAGCCCCTGGAGCCATTCGAACAGTGGTCGCTGCGGATGTACCACTGGTCAAAGAACTACGTGAGCTACGGAGACTGGTCTTTGATGTCGAACGTTCCATGCTACGACCACTTGTACTACTGGCTGCACTGACAGGTTTTCCATTCGGTACATTTCTCCAGTTCTTGCGAATAGGAATTTCAGATCTGGGAGCATCTGCCACCACAGAATTAGGAGGGTTCAGAGTCAATTCTGTATCGCAAACTCCCTGACTTGGTGTTTCTGACTGAGAACTTTGACTTTCCTCAAACCCTTCGTCCTTGTCATGCTCATTGCGAATTCTAATTACAGTTGGAGTCACCGTTTGGATGCGAATTCTGGGGATGCTGTCTACTTTTCTGGATGGCACCGTGGCCTGTGGCTCACCCTTCGCTGGTGCTCGGCCAACTGTGCTTGAATCCACAGTGTCTACTGCCTTACCATCTACTTTGCGTGGATCTGCTCTGGCTGTTGCAATCTCCCTTTTGAAGGCTTCATGCACTTGCTTGGGGTCAATCAGACTTCTTGACCTGTCTCGCTTTTCCCTGGTGCTTCGGAACAGTGGTATGCTTGAAGTTGTTGGCGTCAGAGCTCTATCAGGGGTTCGCCTCCAGGTGGGTGATGCTTCGGCATCAGGACTTGATGTCCCTCCTGGTTTCAACTTGCGAGTCAACCTAGCTGTCCAACTGCCTTTCTCCTCTGCCTCGTCACTTGGCCTCCGACCCACAAGTCTCTCCTGCCACTTCTTGAGACGGGCCTCTTTGTCTTCTTTCACAGGGCTTACAGTGCACGACTGGGATTTTTGTAAAGCTGGCACACGACTCACTTCCACCTGCGCTTCCATTGGCTGGCGTGCTTCAAGGAACTTGCTGCTGTCAGGAGGTGTAGAACCTGTGTCATGGCGCTTGTACCTGCGGGTACGGCGAGTTGAATGAAAACGGTCAAACTTTCCATCACCCATTTCTTCATCAGCAGTGCGGTCTTGAGACGAAGACAGGTTGTCAACACCATCTCTCTGAAATGCAAGACGTATAGGTATGATATTGGTCAGTGGGAAGAATTCAACCAATTTACCTGTTTTCCTTTGGCATCCTTTTGCCCATCATCTGCTGCTGACCGCACTCCTTTTCCTTTGCTTCCGACTGCATCTGAAGTCAGACTCCGGAAGCGTCTGTTGTGACGCCTAGCATCAAAATCTGTGTCTGTTTCAGCTGCTTCTGAGACTTTGGCAGCAGTCTTGCTTGAGGATGCTGGTGACCTGAAGCTCCGGAAGGCAAATGCTTTTCGTGTCACTGGAGGTGTCTCAACGTTTTCAGAATCTATGTCTATTTTGTCACTTGAGCCTTTTATGCTCTGGATTGTGTCTGCCAGGTCACTGGTGTCCAAATTGCTGAGGATTTTCTCTTGGAGTTTGGTTCGCAATGCGTTAGGGGTCAGTGGCACAGGCCCATTCTGCCGGCCACTAGACTTTGTAGCGTCATTCTTTCTTGAAGGCACTGGAGATGATGACAGACTGTCAATAGTTTTTATGACATCTGGTGGAACCTCAACTGAGTCACGGAATTTCTTCATCAGCCTAGAACGGGTAGACTCGTTTGGACTTGTACGTTCCGCCTCTTCAGGTGGATCACTTGGCTTCTGCTCATCGTCCTCCTCGTTAGGATGTCTAATGTACAGCGTCAAGCTTTCCTTCATCCTCTGCTTCCCAAGCGAACCAATCATCTCTTTACGCTTGTCTTCTTCCTTGATAACCTGAAACCAACATCATTTGCCGCTTGTTCAATGCATTCATGGAGATGTTAAGAGATAATTACTCAAATTCTTTCTAACCTGTAATCCGGAGGAAGCTGCTACAGGATCCAGGTTTCCCCTAGACCGCATTCTCCTCAATCTTCTAGCTTCAATTTCTGTTTCCTCTGAGCTATTGGGCACATTGAGAGTTGACTTCCTCCAAATGGACTTGTCCTTGACTGGACTTTGAGCACCTTCAATGGCCTCCATGGCACCCACAACATCAGTTTTGTCGATTGTGGGTTTCCAGTCTGGATATACCCTTTGATATTCAGATGCTGCTTTCCCTTCAGGAAGTGTATCCAAGGGGCTGCCAACTGTACCTCTGTTGTCTGTCTCTGCAAATAATTACCAGTGATAAGTAATCAGGAAAAATACTCGTTATATTAATGTGTTGTAGTATATGCAGTGGCGGATATTTGCACTGACCTGGTTCTGCTTCAGCTACTCGCCGCTGTGGTTGAAGTCGACGACGCCTGTTGCTAAGGTCCTCTGCTCTCTGTTCCTCTTGCTCCGTGGCTGCTAACCAGGCCTCAATCTTTTGCCGCCATGGAGATGGTCTGCAAAATATTTTTGTGTTAACAAAATTATTATGCACTATTTACAAAATGCAGCAAAATTAATATTACATTCAATTTTATTAAATGAGCATGACTTTATTAATGGTTCAAGATTCCTTTGGAGCTCAAACTATTCATTTATGATTTTTTAAAAGAGAAAAACCCTAGTGCCATAGACTACTCTGCAGTATATTACATGGTATTAACCAGTTGGGGCCAGTTTGCTTGTAGGTAACTTTGCATTGGAGTAGAAATTGTCATACGTTGTATAAATTATATTTTGCAGCTGCATCTGCATAAAACCCTTGAAGTGTGAATAATTTATTGTAGCTATCAAATGGATTTCAACGGTTGTCAATCTTACAGTAGGGCATGTAGCAGTTCACATAGAATTTTACGTCACTCTGTTTACTCCACCTTATTTTCCCTAACATTGTTTTGGATAGTTGTCATAGTGGCCATCGATATATGCAGTCTAATGTGTTAAACGTAAGGACTGCATGATGTGTGACACATATTTGCAGTCTTATACTGTCTAATTATTTGCAAATATAATTATGCGCAATTTAGAACTGACTTTGACTTAGAATCCGGGACTTCAGAAGGCACAGGTACTGCTGGTGCTCCTTCCTGTGTAGGTGTCGAAGCAGCTGAAGGAACCGATGGAGCACCTCCGAGGCCAGGTGAGCTTGGTCTCTCCCTCTCCACGCCAAAGTCTGCACTCAGTAGATCAGGCCTCCTTCTGCCACCACTTCCACGTGCTCGACGTGCCCAAGAACGATCCAGAGAACCATAGCTGTCTGCAGGAAAAAATCATACACATGTAAAATTAATTACTACAGTAAATTTAATGTGTTATTAGCTCTTGCTATGAACTATGGACAGACACAACACATACATGCAGCCGAAGCAGGACGAGGGACATCAGCAGCAGTGGCTGAAACTCCAGCACACCCACCCAGTCCTCCCCACGACTTCCTCTCTCTGGAGCCATCGTGTCCAGAGGCTCTCAAGAAGTCCATCAAGTTCGAATCGTCTTCTTCCGAAGGGACGCGGCTGCGACGACGCCTCAGGCTACCATTAGGGGTCACATCTGGAATGAATTTGCATTGAAATTACTGCTGCAATTGATAGATTTTAGAGTTGTCACCTGGTGAGTTTGTGTCCTCACGATTTGGCTCTCCTGGTGGTCCAGAAAATGATCCCAAACGGCGACGGACTATTCGAGGAGAGTTGGTAAGTGATCCCAATTCTTCCTCAGACGTTGGGATCCCATTGGCCACACCAAGATCTCGTTTAATCTTGCGATTCTGCAGTAAGTCACTTTTGATAATTACTGAACCCTTGTGTATATATTCGTGTACAAACCTTATCCTTATCGCTGTTTTTCCTCTGAAGCAATCCAGCACGAATGTCACCCAGAAGAGAGTCCACCAAATTGCAATCAGATTCAGATCCACTTGGTCCCTGGGAGCTGTTGGCTGAAAAACCAAAAAGTCGGTGTTATTTTCATGTGGCCAATGCATCAAGATAATTATTAGTAGCCTACCTTGGCTTTGTCGACGTCTGGCTGCTAACTGCTCTTCTCGCTGTCGACGTCTCTGCTCAGCTTGTTCCTCCTGCAGTTTTCGTCTCTGGTTCTCAGTTACCGCTTGTTTAAACCTGACACAGAATGTGTGGAACACTTTGAAGCACTCCTCCAGTTTGAAAGAAGTCGGATCCTCGCAAAAGAAGTTGGACAGTTCCACACGCACCAGCTCCAGTTCCTCCAGATCAGTCCTCAGAGCCTTCATCTCCTGCATGGACATCTGAAGAGTATGGACAAAAATGCATCAGAAATAATGCAATGCCAATCGGTCCAAATGTGAATAAATCACATATCTTGCAAAACCATATATGGGTGTAACGGCAAAAACCACTTTCAATATGATGTGGGCGGGTGATTCATTTCAAAGGTACGAAAAATTTAATAATCGAAGCCAAAATTAGTCTGAAGGTCAATTAAGGGCATTTAGGAGTCACCTTCAAGACTTACCTGAAGAAAACCGGACATCTGCTCTCTAATGTCAGCCTGAGTTGACTGCAACTCGATTTGCTGTCCGATCTTTGTTGTTCGGACATCCAGTGCCGCAATCTCATTCCGGATTTGTTCTGTTGTAGTCCTGTAATAGCGCCCCCATTTTAATTACATGCAACTGGAACATTATGCTACCGATGACTCACTTTGTGGCTTCCTCCAAGGCCGACATATCCTCGGTGAACTTGAGCAAGACCCGGTTCTTTTTCTCGGCTTGCTATTAAAGGAAAGCAAGAAAATCGAGGTTAATTGCAGATAGATTGATTGCTGCCACTTTTGCTCAAGGACTTTTGCAAATGTTTTTTTTCGCATCCTTTATTACCAGGGCAACGTAATGTAGGAGATTCATTCCAGGCTTGTTGGCACGGATGTCTGTCAGTTTCTGCAACGAGCTCAGCTTCACTCCGGCAGCATTTCCAGCGTAACCGCCCTGTTTTGAGTTAATTAGAAATTTGTAAAGCTCATTCGGTAATTAAGATTGTCACTCAAGATACTTACGGAGTTTAGGAAGTTACCGGCCACTAGCACCATGTAGAGGACTTCATGCAAATCTTTATTGTTTTTTAAGTCTGCAAAATAATTGTTGAATAATTAGACTAAATTTTTAACAATTATTTGAGTAAATGTACCTTCTGCAGCCATGATCATAGCACTTATAGAAGGCTCCAGATAGCCCATGTTTGAAGCAAATTCTTCCTTCAGCAACATAGCTTCGATCCTCAATCGGTAGCTGCGTACAAAAAAAAAAAACACATTGTTACTAACTGTCAAAAAATTATTAAGGAAACAAACTACTGGCAATCTACCCACTTCGGAACGTGGATCAAAAGAAGCAGAAACTTCTCAGCATTTCCTAATCTGTGTTTATCGCCGTCAAAAGACTTCAACACTTCGAGCTCGTCGTTTTCTGGCAGCAACTTCAAAAGTCCTCGAAGGCGCTCAGAACCAATGTCATCATGTGCTCCTTCTCGTATCAGCTGCACGATATCATGATGCGAACTGTAACATGGTAAAGACACATTTTTAGAAATCTGTAATTCTACTAACTCCATTTTGAGTAAAAAAAATCATTTAACGAAAACTATTCGCCTGTTTAGCTATCAATTTCTGTCGAATATTGATATCCGGTGATTTTCATTGCTCAATATTTCAAGTGTACAAAATATTTAATTCACGCTTATATTACTGATTATAAGTACCTTTATTCCCCTTTCAAGGATTTTCATCTGAACATACTGTGTACTCAGTGAGTCAAATTCAACTGAAATGTTTTTTTGTTTTTTTAAATATAGTGAATGGCAATTACGTCAGGAACAGCACCCAAAAATGGGATAAATGTCGGGGTCGAGACATGTCATGCAACCAGTTTTACCAGCCATGATGCGATGGGCATGACGGAATTAACCACTTTCATACCCCCACACCACAAAAAAAAAACGTTCCAAGGGGTGTGGTTTTGTTTACACGAGGCCCCTATACTACTAAGCAGCTGGTGTCTTATGAAATGCCCCACCGCATTATTATTGTGATTATTCCCGGTCGAAAGGGAGCAGTTAGACCATAACAATGAAGGTAAGAATTCCTGATGGAAGAAAGTATTATAGTGTATGTTGCCTTGAAGGTTCCTGCAGTATAATGAAGGCGATGAGGAGTGCCTAATGTATCACTTATGAATTCACTCCGTGCCTCAGCTCAGAAGAAGGTGGAATCGTCCTTGACACTCCCTCTTCCTCCATCATTCTCTCCTCAACATTCACCATTGCTTAGTTACGTTGCTGCGATCCTTACCGATTTATCTGGAGCAATTGTAGCATCTTTTTTGCGCCAATTGCAACAAAGTGACATTATATGCTGGAATGTGTCTGACCTCACCAGCGCAGCGTTTATATATTGTATGGGTGTGTATGTGTGTGTATAGGTGTGTATTTGTGCAAATTACTTGGCGACATCGAGGCACATTTGTTTGTAATTTTTGCTGTTTGTCCATGAACTCTCTGAAAAACCAGCTGACGAAATTTGCACATTTTTGCAAGGTTTTCTCTCCATAAGGAAACAAGTCAGCTCCCTCTGGCAGTAGGCTATCTTGTGCATGGCCAACCGGCGCGATATCTACTCGAGTTTATGATTCTGCCCAGGAGGTACGAATTGCAAACCCCCCTCAATCCAAGGACGTCCACTATATATGCTGTTACCACCGAACCGTCTGTCGGAGGAAGACCAGCTAAGGCCTCATGTGCCAAATATGGGTTGGCTCCCTAGTCGACCTGGCGAATTGATGCCAAAGTGAGCAGCATCTCATACCAAGACTGATTCAAGTAGGACTGTTTGCAATGTACGTGACGGTGAGATTAAAAAGAGTGGCTGTTTGAAGGTTACCGCAATTGCCGATTGTGATTGGCGGTATTTAATCGAAGGCGGTGATTGTTGATGAGAGTACACCCCTTAGTGGTCTAATCAAAGTCGAAGATCCTGACTGGCATAATAAAACTAGGGGACTATCCCCACTTAAATACTGATGGATGAACCCGAGTGGAACGAATTGTTTGGCGAAATTTTGAACGGGTAATGAATCAGTATTTTTTTTAAAGTATGCAGATTTAGTTTAACAATATGCCAATACCACCTACTTACACATCCCAACACCTGCACAACCGGACCCAGCAATTAAAAAATCAGTGCCTACCTGCGAAACTGCTTGAGGAAGATGTTCACATTGAGGCTTCTCTTTCCATCCAGCAGAGCAATCTGTAGGGGAAAAAAAACACCCAGAGGTAAAACATGGTGGCAACTTTGCACCTGGTCGTTAATTTGACCTCTTAAAAAAAAGAGCACATTTTAATTTCTCCAGGTGAATAGTGTGGCCACCCAGAAGCCATGGCGACCTGCCCTGTATTGTCACGCCCAAGCTTAAGCCACATGGGGTGGAGCTTCTGAATTTTTACCAAACCATAAGCAGAGGATCTTTTTACGACTTCTCATTAGCACAAAAATTAGGGCCGGCTCATTATTTTGTCAGCTAATAGAGCAGGGTGCTATAGAATTGTTTTGCTGCTGCCCCCTGGAGGAACATGACCCAATTGGCCACCGCCAAAACGCTCGTAAACGTCACTGTTTCTGTCGTGACAGGTTAATTAGTGGTAGCGTCAGGTGTGCTGTTTTGCGAAAAAGGACTGAAGGGTCTGGGATTATTGTTATTAAATTGAGCTGAGATTAACGATGTGGAATTGAATGCGCGAATTGGACAGGATGATCACTGCTTCTTGATTAAGCAATAACTGTTGACTAATCTCTCCAGTTTAAAAAAAAACACAGTTTGCTGCTAAAAATGAAAATTAAGTCGATGTCAATTTTTAACTAACCAAAAAAATTAATTTGCATTTTTGACCCCATTTGTATAATTCAGTAGCACACTGTCATGATAAACGTACGATTGTCATACTTTTAACCCCAAACTGTCCATATGCCCACCCAACGTCAATTAGGCCAATCGTGCTAATTGTCTGTTTCACCGACGTATTGTCGCGTCACACTTGGCACCTGAGTGATCTTTGGCTACACATTGCAACACCCTACAATGTATTGGGGAGGGGAAAGTAAAATAGTTGAACTCGCTGACCTCGGTCGGTTCTCTCCTCCTCCTGTCTACATCGGAAGCTCCAGAGGTGCTGGCCTCCCGACCCAGTTTTGGTGACCCCTGAAGAGATGATGCCCCAGAGGCACCTGACCCATGGGCTGCAGGTTGCTGACAGAAGAGTCCTTCCATCTCCTTCCAGTCCAGATCTGCCATGGGTGATGTCGAGTGCTGCTGGGCCACAAGTGACCAAATGTTGTTCTTGCCTACCACCTAAGAAGTAGGCAACTCTTAACACTTTTACGCTATTAAAATCGTTGGGTTGTATCATGCCAGGATGAAACAATATTAAATACATTATTAATACCCGACTGTGATGGAAACTCCTCCCACACCGTACGGCCTATAGAGTTGGGAGTGGTCTCAAATTTTTGCCCGCGTTTTCTATATTTGCAAACCACTTTTGGATTTTTGGAAACAGTACCCAGGGTCTCGTGAAACCCCCCAAAAAACAGACGACGACCACCCAGTAGCCACTTCCACGGAATTCCCAAATCCGCCGCGCAGTCGCGCAGGGCGCTACCTGCTTGGTCGCTTACTTCAGAACTTTACCGTCGGATGTCGCTGCCATGCTGCTGCTTGGTCCTCTCTTTCTCCACTTTCGCAATTTTGCCTAATTATTTGCCAAATTTTGGCAAGTTGGTGTCTAGTGATACATTTAATAGGCATTTTAAGTTTTCTTTTCCACTGCATAAGAATATTCTGAGCGTGTATAGGCTAATATTTTTTGTGGCTATTTCGAGTCTGCTTTTTAATAAAGGTGACGCCCTCCTCGTGTGCTGCCCCGGGACACACTCGGTCAGTGAGGATGACCCCTCAGGATGTGGCAAGGGTGGAGCTTGACCGCATGATTGCCCCGCTTGTTTATCGCTTCATATAAACCAGGTTTCAACACCTCAACCGCCATTTTTTTCCGTTACCAAAAGGGCTGCTGGGAGTCAGTTTTCACCTAATTATGCTCAATTTCATACCAGTAACGGTTTGCTTCCCGATAACAGATTTATGGCCTGAAGATAATAACAACTCTTTACCTTATTGTTAGGAATCTTGTTCCAATTGATGGTCTTCATCTTAGCCTTTGGAGTGGGCGTCTCCTGCTGAGGTAGTCGGACATGTTCCACTTCCGGTTCAGGCTTGGGTGGTACAGGTGCCATGGGTGGTGTGGGCGGGGGCAGGGGCGGAGGTGGTGGGAGGCCTGAGCCCCTGATTGTTGGGGGTGAGGGGCCACCCAGGGGCGGAGGTGGGGGCGGAGGAGGCGGTGGAGGCGGAGGACGGGCGGATGTGTCTGGGGGCGGCGGTGGAGGCGGAGGAGGGGCGGGAGAAGTTGGGGAGAGAACACCGGGGTCTGCCAGAAGAGGCGACCCTGCCAGATTGAGATGCAGGGACTGCTTCCTGGAGGATTGGTCACGATGACACTGGCACAGACAACGGGTGTCAGAGGCTACGGCTTTCAGTTTCGATAAGTTCTTAGCATGGGACGGTGCTCTCAGGAGACGTCCGGCGTCCTCTTTTGACTCTAGGAGCGTGGCACGATGGACCAGTCGCTCAGCCGTGTCCCACACCACGTCCGATATGGGCTCCCGTGGGTCTGTCCTCAGGAGATGCTGGAGGATACTCAGAAACGGGATCTCCTGGGGTGTATCCAGCACCTTCGTAACAATACAGCCATCAGGAACATGCACATCTGCATCAACAGACAAACGTACCTGCCGAAGAATCGCATAAAATATGTCCACATGTGAGCTAAGGTCCACACCATGCGGTCCTTGAAACTGCGACTCGTCGCTCTCTCTCTGCTCATCGAAGACATCCAATTGTACCGACAGATCAGCCTCAGCGTTGGACACTTTCCTGATAAGACAACAATCGCCGTAAAGCAAAAAGTGGCAACAGCGTTTTTCCCAGAATGTTCCTTCCTACCCTGCTGGCAACAAGAAGCCGGAAAGAAATGGGAGTATTTTTTGGGAAGGGTGAAGAAGCTGCTGGTATAGGGGAGAAGAGAGTAGATAGCAAAAACTCTGGGTAGTCAGAGACTATATTTAGAGCTCCAAAATAACGATATGCTGAAATAGGCCATGGATGCTCCTCACAATGGAAAGCCTATCCGGATTCGCCAAAAGGGTGCTAAAGTCAGTTACGCCCAATTTAATGTCGTCTCCAGTACTTAAGCATTTACTGGTCAAGTCATCCTCAACCAGCCCTACTGATGAAATTACAAATTATTTAACACTACAAAATAATCAGCTAGCGGATGACCAATGTATTTTCATGGTTCAATTATATAACTAATAATATGGCAGCCAGTAACTCATAGCATATTAGTGAAATCGCTTCTGACAGCACCCATCCCCATTCACACCTTCTTACATACACGACTATTTCCTGTGTGTGAAAATTTTTCAACGGCTCTAAATTTATACACCCCATGGTGTCGATCGTGGGTAAGCCAAAGTGACAACATTCCAAACCCGCCCCCAATTTTTTTGGGGGGGCAAGTCACTCACCTCAGTTCATTGATGACTTCAAGTAGTCTCAAGCCTGCAAAACGAAACACTTATTAGAACAACGCCTTAAAAATTCAGTCGCGTTTGTACAAATACCCATTTTTTTTTTGACAGACTCACCAACTAGAGTACAGCTGAGTAAGCAAAGCCCTTCAGCTACCGGATGCATCCCCCCTTCCCAACGTTTTTTAAAATAAAAAAACTATAACATGTGTATATATAATTTAACACCCTGAAGTTTAGTGAACCCACCGAGGAACTCGTTGCGAAGACGGATTCGGTCCTTTAACTGCGGCGTGGAGATGATGAGGCAGTTGACAAATGCAACCAGGGCCGTCTGGTAGTCGAGAGCAGAAGCTGACTTGAGCTCGTCTACCACTACTTTGAACCTGTACCGCTCTCCTCGTAGGTTCTGGAAGAGGAATTTAGGTACGGCTCAGTTGGTGGATATGTTATCGGGTGTATCGCATAGCATGTAGGGAATGTGCGTAACTTGCCTTGAAATGTTCCAAGGCATCCAGGGCGCGACTGTAACCCTCTTGGTTGTACACACATAGTGCGGATAACAACTCGAAGACCTGCTTCTTGACTGTCACATTGGTTGTGTCCAGAGCTGCAAAAAAAAATTGTTCAGAGTGATTAATTAGTTAGTGTGGGAAGAATGTACCGACAAATGTGGACTAATGACCTATATTTGTAGTGTGTCTCTTGTGAATTGGAGCTGCATTCCGTGCATGACTTCTTGGTAATGATTATGTAGGGAAGATTTGATTATGAGCAGATAATTCATAAAATATTTCGCAAAAATGCTGTCACCTGATGATAAAACTAAACCCAATTTGAATACAGTGTGTGAATAAACTTGAAATTTGAATAGCCTGGACAAAAAAAAAAAGCAGATTGATGCAGCGTTTATTGAGTGACCATACTTGTTTCGAAGCAATTATGTTTTTACAAGAGGACGAATTATAATTGCAGTGTAATATGAAAGGGGGTAGCGATTTTACAACGTATTATAAAGGTGCCAAAGTTATTGTCCCATTTCGCAGGCCAAGCCATAACAGGGTGCTAGAAATTCCCATAATTTTGTCTAAATTGCTCGAGATGTTAGTTTGACATCATTCTTTTATGTCACTAACTTTATTTCAATGTGAGGCAATCAACGTTGGAATTTCCCCATTTTTTCATACACGAACAGGTCAAAAAAAACGGATTGAAATAAATGTCATCCTACATTGTAATAGTATGCATGGGCCATCCCATCAGCAGATAGCATGAACACCACTGTGGTCTCTCTCTCTCTCTCCAGATAAGAGAAGAAAAATGCACTCAACTCTTCTCCCCAAAAGTAATGGGCCTTCCGCACTTAAGCATTCCGAAGTGACCCTCGGATTGTCCAAATAAACCAGATAGTCTGGCTCTCAGAACGCGTATAAGCGATGAATCACATTCAAAAAACTTCTTTCAACCCGCCATTTTTTCTTAGTCAGCTCGCACTGTTGACATTCATAACAAGGAAAATAATTAGGATGTTAACCTACATTTCTGGCGCCTAAGAGGCGCCAGTTTGATGGAACGTGTTCGGCAACGAGAAATAAGGGAGCCCACTATCTGTTATATCAAAGGCGGCAGCTCAGTTGACATTTCATTGAATAACAATGTATGGATTCACCTCATGTCGCTCTCCTTGATGTACAGCGAAAGTGTAACCAACTTTCGTCAAGGTCCTGTTGTGACGAGAAGATTTGCACTTGCCAGTTGTGGCGCCAATATTGGCCCGAATTTTTTTTTTATATATATATTTGGGGACTGTTGCAGTGGGCCAAGGCTAGCATGTCAATTCGGAGGCAAAAATATTCCCGATTTGGTCTTAGCGATGACCTAGGTGACCCTCTCGACCCTTCTTCACCCTCATTGTATGTGCAACATCGGTCCAAACATGGGGGGCAAAAACGCCTTGAAGTTATGCTTCCCTCCAGTCACAGTGACCATGGCCGCTATTTGCGATGACGGATTGCAATGTTGTTTTTTATTCTTCTTCTGACTTGTCAATGCCTGAAGATGAATGTGCTTCTTGGACTCCATTAACATATTCTGCGTTTGACGCATTTTGGGGGGGCTAATTGAGGGCAACAAAACACTGGGGCAATTGGCTCGATTTATTGACGCCTCACTCGTTGTGTCGCAAATGCACTAAGGGTATGTCCTTCAATTTATGGAAGACAACTGCTGGTAGTGCTGTTCAATTATTATACACTTGGTGCAATTTTTTGTATTGTTATTCGAAGTATTCAAAATGTGCCGATAATATGAATCGGAAAATTGCTAATAATTCCAGTGTTGGTACTAAAAAGTGTAAACAATCAAAATAAGGCAAAACCACTAAAGTGATTAAGAGGATATATTACCTGCTTTATGCCAAGGCTACCTTACAGGTTTCCACATGTCTATAGAACTGGATAGAGATCTCTTTGGGTGATATATAACCGCAACTGTGTGTAAGTCGCATCCTGGAGAAGATTAATTGCGCACATTGTTGCATCGCGATTCGGGCGAAGGTGCACCATGACTTGGACAAATATTAGTTTGCGAATATCCGCGGGTGGCATTACAGAAGCCTGTCCTCTTGGACTTCAGTAGCCATTAGAAGGGTGGGTCGTAGGCGGCACCCTAACATTTTTCGCAAACATATGCAAAGGTGATGGGTTTGTCGACCCATCAGAAAGAAAGGTGAACGAAACCTGAAGGATGAACCCACGCGCTATTAATTTCATCTCTAAATATTAATGAAGCATATGGGGCTTCCCAAAAAACTGTATAACTTCGACCTTCACAGGACGTACCGTATATCAAGAGTTGGTCAGATCGGATGCCGCAAGGATAAGTACATCACGAGTCGCCTTCACTTCAACATGGCCTCTCCCAGGTACACACAGTTAACATACACAAAAAAGTTGGGAACATACTCTATCTTGTCCTCTGACCGTCAGAACAGCCGACGGACAAGCTGCCGGACACGCCCTTAGACATGGATCACTTACAGACTGACATATCACACGGATGCTCATCATACCTTAATTGAAGAACCTAGCTTTAGGATAGATCAATCATTTACTAAAGTGGAGGAATTTGTCTCACGCAAACTGCACGTGTTGGGGGATACACCGTTATAAAATACCAGTAGTTCTCACCTTTTACCTGAAGAAAACTTGTTTACTCAATGGAATGGGCCTGATCAGGACATAATCCTAAAGAATGGGAAATCCGTCTGACTGAAGGACGCGACACCCACACACTCTGCATGGCTTCTTTCAAGAGAAACGTGCCGGAATATTTCAGACATTTCCGGTCGACGGATCCTGTTAGGGTGGCAACCACCTTGACACCAGCAAAAAAAAAAGCTAGTTGAAAAAAAATACGATACGAATTGTTTCGAGATGGTAGATTGCATGAACTGTAATTTTTAAGCAGAAAAGTGGCAATCAGATGGACATATCAAATGTTCCGTCGTATCTTTACGGGCGGTTGATAATCAAGAGATAACAATAATTTCGCACGGTGCAAATCAGAGGTTTCTACCATTTTTACGATTGCTATTCGAGACATTTACGAGCATGGTCGTGAGCAATGATCGGAGGACATCAAATTGTGTAGTGTCACTCTCGATTGGAAAGACGGGTCCGCCGCGGCTTGTGTTTTCATGTCGTTTCCAGTTCCCTTTGATCTTTTGTCAGGGCCTGACGTGCATGATAAGACACTTTGGCAAGCATGAAAACACAGGACAGTGTATCACAAACACGCATACTTCATTGCGGGTACAATGGACCATTTTTTTAGCTCTTCCTACCCATCATTTTTGCTAACAAGCCGCTTTGATACGACTAAAGCGACGATAACCTCGTGTCAAATATTGCGCAAAGTCATGTCCCGCAATTTTGCGGTACTGTCCACCATATGATGACTTATTGTGTGCGAAAACTTTTTCTTCCGTACACGTTTACCCATTGGGCGAATTTATCCGCTTTCGAACCCAACAAAAGCCCGGGTGTTGTCTCGAAGACACTCATTTTCAGCATGGGGTCATCTCAGTCATCACATCCTTTCACTGACCCTCTTTGAAACTCCAGAGGGGTGCTGCTTCCTACTCATATTAATCGCTTAATTTTTCAACCGACCATTTGGCGCCGGTTCTTATTCTCACGTCATCGAGGTTTTTACCTTCGTCTCTTATCCATGTTTGACTCTACTGGGTCATTGCCGTATAGCAACGGCCACTTTACTGCCTTTTTGGCGTCAACTTCTCCTGTCATACGATCCATTCAAAGATGGAGTGGGTAATTTGGGTCTTGCTCGAGGGACTTTGCCCTACTTGTTTTTTTCTTTCTAGGTACTAACTTTTATTGTTCAACCAACACCCTAATAAAGCACTGATCGAATGGCGGCCACTGGATTTCCTGTGCTTGAGAAGAGCAAATAAATAAAAGCGCGGAAGCAGCCTAGAAGGGGGACGCTTCCACTTGAGGGCGCGTCTGTGCATAACTTTGGCGTGTTATGCACGCTTTCGAGGGCATGCAAGATGATGTCTTAAAAGGATGAAGGGGGGGGGGAAAGGACCCAACAGTAGTCTTCTCTAGGGTTTTTTGGCGTGTACAGTTAATCGAGGTGGAGTTTTTCGGAAGGTTCCCAGCAGCTTTTATCTCCTTGGTAGTGTCCCTGACCGTCAGCTAAATGAACAGACAGGTTGTCACCACACCCTAACACAGGCAGATTCTCCTAGATATTAAAACCACCTTTTTGTTCGGTATAAGGCTAATCAAACTTACTGATCAGTACAGTGAAGATGTGGTCAGTTGTCACTAGCTATAATTTGTTGTTAATATTAACATTTTTGAGGGGCATCACCTATACCTATACTATACCTATACCTATACTCTATACATATGCCTATACTCTATACCTATGCCTATACTAGTGTGTACAAGCCGATGATGACCTTTTACCAGTTGCTGCCCACGCGCGTGATGGCTAAGCATAAACAAATCGGCCCAAGTGGACGTTGGTGGCTTGGCAGGACACAGATGCTGAGTTCACTTCCTCTGACTGGATCCAATCCCAGAAGCATGTGCCACCCACCATCCTAGAATCGATCCCCATCCCATTCAATTCATCCGGCATCCAGAATTGATTTGCCCCTGAGGGATGGGCGACTCCGCCCAAAAGAGATTCTCCTCTTGGTTTCTTCTTATAACCTAACCGCCTTGTCTATCTTTCGTGGGCAGGTTGCACACAATGAAGAAGGCAGCACACGTCCTCCAACCTTGGGTTGAAGAGTCGCCCACGGGTAGGGCGGCCTTGGGTCTCTTTGTGCTGCTGGGTTGCTAGTCTTTTAGGCGGAAGTGTTCTGTTCATTCCACCATTCAATTCGCCTCGTTGACATCTCCAGGGTGTTGCCCACGCCCTGAGGATGGCCCTGATCTTGTCTGCACAACCAGGTAGCTCACCTCCATTTCCATTGACTTATGGAGATCTGGTACGGTGCAAAGGCCTGAACAGCCGATGTATTTATTAGCGGCGAAACTGCGACATCGACAAGCTGGCCGTGAAATGCGATTTAAACAGTGGTCGTGGACAAAGAAATAGTCTCTCGAGCATGCTCAGGGGCGAGGCTGGAGTTATCGATGGAATTTTGAATATCTCATTCTGGAAAGGGTTGTTCCTGCCCTCTTGTATTGTTTATGGGTCTGGTTTTTGTGTAGATAAGAGCCCATAAGCTACGAGATGACTCAATTTGGAACATGTCCTCAAGATGATAGTCATCGAGGCAGCGCCTGAAGAGCTATGTTCTGCATGAATTGAACACAGAATATGGGTCAAATACCATGTGGAAATTAATGTGAAAGCAACAGGTCCATCCGGTCAGTCTGACATCCACAGGAAAACACGGCTGTCAAGGATGGCTGTTTTTGATGCTTTCATAATCCCTAAGAAAGTGCCTACTCATGGCGTAACCAGATTGGGCTTTTTGCTCATCAGAGACTGTCCTTGTCTTTGTCACTGTCGCATGTTGTAGGTTGACCGTCATCAGACTTGGGACCTGAAATCCATCACACTTCATCGCGTGATTTCGTGACTCTTTGTGGGTACATCTGGGGACCTCCCACTGAGATGGTGAAGGCGAAAGTCATCATTGCCATCATCTTCTTCAGCTGCTTCGTCGGAGCATAAACTTTCCTTCTTCCTGTGTACCAGTCCCGTTGTGATGTTTAAAAAAATATATAGTTGCTAGTTTCACTTCCCCAATTGACAGGTAATCGTCGTTTTTACTCCAAAAGTCAGCTTTCTCGGGGAAGAGGTCGCGTGCGGATAATCAAGCCTTCCATTCCGGCGGGCATCTTTCAAGGAGTGATGAAGAGACCTTCGAGTAGTCAAATCGGTTTCCCCTGGATCTTTTTTCGAAAACGTGGTGATGTCATCTGGGTGCTGCTTTCAAGGGCAGGGCGTTCAAGTAGGTGGCGGCGATGATTCAACCAACGTCTAGGCGCCAAAAACAGCGGAATTTTTGCATCGCACTTTGTGTCGCAAAATATAAGCCAACAGGTTTAGGAGAAGCAGGTGGAGTGACCTTCGCCTAAATGCTCCGGTTTGCCAAACAATGTTGGCTAGATGCAATTCGGTGTGAAATTGGCGCCTAATAGGTACCTAGTTAATTTGGGATAATTCATATCCGCAGGGTACTGAGTAAACGTTACATCAGATATTGTTTCCTTGCATAGAGTTGTTACATCACATTGCCATATACAGCTGGCTCGGCACAATACAATGACATTTATCAATTTATAATCATAGATATTAAAGAATATATATCTATAATATTTTAATTGGTTCACCGCATATTGTTGTTACCGCGACGTTTCCTATTAGCCCAGTTCTGCGCCTGCGCAATTGTGTGGAGACAGCGCCTCTGGTGGATAGGAGGGGGAACTATCAATTCGTTAGTTTATTTATATTATCAGGTACCAACTGGAACGAGGGTTAGTGACCTGCTGACATTTGCACACTGCGACTTGTATTTCGTGCCCAGTTTGTTCCCACTTATTCGCCCCCATCACAGTACAGGTTAATAACTTGCGACCCTTCCAGCCCCTTGGGGTCAACCGAGTTGCACTACACGTCCAAACGTAATGGTAGACCTTTCGTCAGTAATGTGACGTCCTCTTCAACTACCGAATCTTGCTCAGCAGCTTCCAGCAAAAATGTTAGTTGAACGTATACTAGCACCTTGACTCATTCCATCCACGTTTTGTTCCTGCCAAACCTATTACACTTTAAAATGGGCCCTTACCCTCGGATCATAAATCCTGGTGGCCAGCAATTTCATGTGTGGGCTTTCCTCCTCCGCGGTGTGCATTGCGAACTCCACCGATTATTAACCCGCTATACGCACCTGTTAGCGCTCCGGGTAATAACCCTACACTTCACTCCCTCAAAAAAAATTAATACAAGAATTTTCACTTGGAAAACGACCACACACGGCAAGGCACGTGAAGAATATATTGTGCAAAGTTGCTCCCTTTGAATGAACCAATTTATGCTGAAAGGAAGGCTTGTATAGACAAAAGACCTCACGAGGAAGCAGCGTCCTAATCACGGTTCCTTTTATTATTATTAGTATTATCGGAGCATCCGGTCCTGAGGCATGATTACGTGTATGACTTTCACTGAATTCATTACGATTGCTTGTGCCATTCTATCTGCCGTAGGTTGGTGCTGCTCCATCTCGAGGCGATCACGAAATGGGAACCTACTTGGCATCCAGCCCTCTCCAGTCCATCACATCAGTAACCAAGGACCTTCATCACAGGGCGCAAATCGTTGGATAATCATTGACACTATTTACAACTAAATTTTTGTGTATGTCAATTTTGCGTTTATCACAGGTGGTATGTTTCATATGTCGATATCGTGATCACACATACCGGTAGCACCGACACTCTTATATGCATATGTGTCGATGAGGGGGGCCCAACCTTGGACCTGCATGTGTGCCATGGCCTGCTGTACACGTACGGTGAGGTACACCTTAACCCTGTTTATTTACAAAGGGGCAGGTGGGTGTCACTCGTGGGTTTTGCATACGCCACCAAAATGCTCGAATAAACTAGAGCAGGCATATTCTGAAGCAGAGAAAGGCGTTGCCATTTGCACCGGGGTTTTTAAGACGCCGCCGCCAAGACACAGGCCAGACGTACACATCAATCAACCGGAAAAAAAATTTGCATACGCATTCCTGGGCCTGTGCACGAATCGAAACACCCGCGGGGGTGTCAGGAATGTCAACGCTTAATAAAAAGTATTGGCAGCCAGCCCTTCGACGTCAGTGGTCATCGCATTCCTTCCTTGCTAATAGACATTGCATAAACAGACCGGAACAGGTTCTAAATTCGCTGAACCTGGATTTATGTGCATGATCATAATTATTATGACACCTGGCAAATTGCTATTGAAAGCCCTTCGAAATTGATGGAGCTTGTTGCACACAAAAAAGGGACTGTCAGGTTCAAATTGGTGCCGCCAGCCCATAGCTATTAATCACATTTTGGTCTGGGCTGTAAATCACGACGAATCTTCGTACATATGCATCCAAGGCAGGAAATCGTCAATGAAATCTCAAGTAGTCGTTATATGTTTATGTGCATTTCTACCCCTCAGTCGCAACCCCCTTTTTTCCCCTGATTCAATTGGAGGCAAAGAAACAGTGTGACCCTTTACCAAGGACATTGCCATTGAACTGATTACAAAGGGGTCAGTGGTCAGTTGCATGAGACGACGCAAAGTCTGGCCAAAAAGACAGAGAATGTCACCCATTGAAAAATTGTCACAAACATGGCCTATTTTTAGGGTCTGGGACACTACTTTTACCAACCTTGGTTGGCGCCAACGTGCTGTTCGACTTACACGATTCACTTATAATGGAAACGTCTTATATGCTACACGTACAGCACATTCCGCTTCTTGCCCCCAAGGTTCAAGCATGGGAAATAATGGCCACGGGTTTCTTTTGATATATCCTTGTAACACTCATATCTCTTTGCTCCAAATATGGAATAAATGGCCCATGAACATATCGATACATGCAACTACTTTCACTTCCAAGAAGTGTCTCTCTCGTGTGTCGTATTTTTTTCTGGTTCAAAATGTCAGATTGCCCTCGGGTAATTCTTGTGCATTGTTTCAAAGTCATTTTTGATTATTGTTGTGTATCTTATCTTGGAATCGGACTGTCCAAAATCTGTCTTTCACATAATAAGCCGCAGCGGTATCTTCTATGCTAAGAAATGTTTTTTTGAGAACCGCTAATGTTTTTTTTCTGACATTTTTTGTCCCACCCGCACCCCTAACAAGGCTGAGACTCCTCGACATGGAGGATGTGCATGATAATGGCCTCCCGCTGGAATGAATCAGTAGGGAAAAAAAAAGTTAAAAGTGATTTCCAAAAGACATCTGTACTCCCTTTTTGTGTTTGCACAAAGCGTGACAAAAAGCTGACATTGATACTGGCAGCTCACATTTTAGTACAAAAAAGACGAAAATTGTTATTTAAAAAAGTCATTATTGTGAATATTTCACTTGTAAGCAATAAATGTTGAGTTTAAACTATACGTATAATGTAGTTCCACTTTCCACCAACCAGAGGCGCTGCCTCCCCATTGCGCATGCGCAGAACGGTGACTGACTCCTACACTACATCTTTGAAATCCAACCATTTGTTCCACTGGCAGAATATGACATATCAATATTTCGTCCATAATACCCCCCTATTAATTCAACACCAGCAGATACCCACAGGTATGACAGCCCCATTCATAACGGCCTTTAGCCTAAGAAAAATTTAAATATGGCGCATGTTGCATTCATTTTTCAACGCGATTACACCTACAATATGAGTTATAGGTAACGCCTTTGTGCCTATTGCCGCCATTAGTTTGCGGTAGAGCCTTCTGATGGCCTCCCGTGGACAAAAGCACTTGGTCCGAAGATTTATCGCGATGCCAGCTTCTACACACCGGACCAAATTTGTCATCAGTTCGAAGAACCAGGGCAGGTATCAGTAACATGTCGATGACCTCACACTTTTTTTGATATGAACCGCCATCAATCTCAAGTCCGCGACGTATGACGTCACCTACTGATGCGCAGTGTGTCCCTCGCCTTTGATTGCAAGGTGGGTGCAGCCAGCCCAAATTTACTACTTCCCCGCCATCTTTCTCGGGACACGCGCCCTTACTCAAAAAGTGATAAATGTGCCTCCCAGGCCATATCCGCAAAGGCGCATCCCCTGGTGATTATTGCGTCATTTTTTTTCCATGTTCACACCCAACAGGCGGCGTATAGAAACGACTGGTTTTGGATGTGTTTCGCATGCACTACATTTTATGAAACACTATTTCGCACTTGGCGGTTCATGAGTTATGTTCCGAGCGTCCTTGTACACCGCGGCACCGTGGTCCGGTTCACTAGCCCTAAAAGGACACTGCATCTGATTGTAGTTTTTGATCCTTTACTCAGACCTGGGACATTTTAAAAAAAATTTAAGGAGTGGAAAATGCCAAAGACGTATTTATAAGTAAACAACGCACCTGTTTCGCTGGCCTTTGCCTTTTGTTTTCCAACTATTCATGTAAATAATGTCATCAAAAATATACGAGTCTTCCTTACATGACTCTACCATAACCATTAACACTTTAAGCACCTCGCATGTAAATATTGTGCAGCTTCCACATATTATTTTGTTCACGTGCTCCCAGTACAAGCTATGCTTATTTTCCATGTGAAAATAATTTCATCCACCCTATTCATAACATCCATATGGATATTTTTCTATGAGGTTGTTGTTGTTGTTATCATCATTGCTGCATGGTCGGAACCTTTTAAAATATACGCCCGCTAATTTGCGCGACGCTAATCTGTTAATTCGCGAATGTGTCGATGGTGCGTGTCCTGCACCATGGAGTGCGATAATGTACGGTGTGCGGCGGTTCTTTGTCTTCAGCAGTCGGAGGAGGATGGTCAGAATCCAGTTTGCGCGGGTCCCTCTCGTAAAGCATGTAATTCCCCGCTGTTTGGCAAACCCGTGGCAAGAAAGTGTCACGTGGTGTCATTCATCATGGCCGCACCCAGCAGCCACCAGAATGAAAATGCCTTGGCCAGCCAGAAACCCTTCGCTGTTGCGCCAATCCCCCACCAAAAAAAACCGGTCCTTCTCTTTTTGTCTCAACAGTACATATACACAGGAGGAGGCGACGCACCCAACTCACCGAAGGGGGCATCGTCATATCTTGTAGAAACGGATGCCGTCCTTCGGGTGCGATGCCCATTTGGCCAAAGAAGGGACACAGATCGCACTCGTAAATTAAAAGAGGAGGGACGCCTCGTTTTAATGCGCCCAGTCCAGAGGGTTGTCGCCCCTTTTTTTTTTTTTTTTTTTTTTGAACCAATGTGTACTGGTCACGCTGCTAAATGGTGGACAAACCTGTTGAAACTGAGACCACTCCGGCTGTATCTTTTGCGGACAAAGCTGATCTGATATAGAAGGTGTTGTGCGATATTATCCAAATCTGGACAAACAAACGATATTTCGTTTCTGCGCCTGCGCAATAGGCGGGAAACAGCGCCTCTGGTGGACCACGAGGAGGAACTACTCTTTTAAAAAAATTTCAGTGACCATAAAACGTGGTAACTTCGAAATGAGACGTTGAACCTACATTTCCGTCTCCAGTTGCTTCAGAGCTCAATTTTAGGGCTAGTTAATAGGGGGGTTTGGAGCATCGGCGTCCATCAGTGATTCCATGTAGGTACGTTGGTAATGGTCGCCAAAAGACATGTGCTCGGCTTGTTTACAGCGATACCGAGAGTTCAAGGTTTCCGGGCCGCGAAAGCCAGGGTCGGCAACGCCTCTTATTTGACAATTAAAGCTAATGATCCGGAACCAGGGTGGCCATCAAAAAGTGGTCATGGCAGAAGGTGGAGGAGGATAGGAGAGTTGGTGGAGGGGGGGTAACCATAAATGGGCTGTCATGTTGGCTGTCCTCTCAGGACACCACTCGTGTCACGAGATTTGTTTGCCTGCCTCTTCGCAATAACCACCGAGGAATCCTCTCCATAATGCACGTGTCATGCTGGGGGCTGCCCTATCAGAATGTTACCTACAAGCCACGTGTTTTGGTTTTTGTCCAGTCTTTCGGCGCCTAAATTCATCAGAAGTCGAATGTATGCAAATTCGCAGAAGACTATTGCGCAATTATTCTGTCTACATGTTACGTAAGTTGCTTCTGGCTAAAATGTTGTTAGGCCAGAATTACATATTTTTTAAAATTTTATATGTAAATAAGTGCATATTTTTTTTTGTATGTAAACTATGAGGAAAATTCCGCATTTTTTTTTACATCAGCACACGTGGCGTGGAATCAACAGGTTAGTCCTACCTGAAAATCCAGATGCTCATCCAAGATAAATAATGAACGTACCCACACTATGTCACGCGCTTTATCACGGAGGGCAATTAGTCCGATATTTGATACGCGCAGAAAACCGACTCGTGCCGTAGTCACGTCGCAAAACAAGACAACACAACGTCTTTTTCTTATGCCTTGTAGCAATTCATTCACTTTTGGGACAATGTAAGTTTTGGAGGAGTCAGAAAGATTTGGATTCTTATCTACTTTCTTGGTGGTCTGGAAGAAAGGTGGTGTTTCCATCGGGAATTGCAGCCTGGGAGTGGTCCACAACACCACGAACCAAGGTTCTCTCTCTATCTCTATCCTCTCTTTTCTCTTAGAGTTCCGGGTACAATACATCAAGGGAGATTTAATGGTCTCCGCCTTAATTCTTTTCTCCCCAAGCGGTGTCTCTTTTCTCTTCAGCACTCGGCGCGGTCATTTTGCATATGTGACTTACAAATTAATTGAGTGTAATGTAGCTTTCTCGTATTAACTGATTACTCCTAGAAAGCGCGTGTATATATACGCGCTTTCTAGGAGTAATCAGTTAGTACGAGTCAGCATAATAATAGTCAGAACCTGTCGAATGTTGATGGAGTTATTATATCTGGTGATAAGCTGGGAGGGAGAAAATATCAAGACTTGATGAAACCAGTTATTTTTTTCTTATAGCAGAGGGGAAATTATTGTTAATTTTATTAACAACCATGAGAAATTATTTTCTGCGTATTGAGACACACCTGCGTATCACTGCTATTGGCAATGTCAAGAGCTATTTCCTTCTGTAGAACGCGTATTTTTAGACGATATTGCTCCAAGGTATGAAAAAGTGGTAAACAATGCATCACATAGTCAAGTCTAATTGCTTGTCGTTATAAATTTTGTACGCATGTCACGAGTAAATTATTTTTGAGGCCAGCTATTAGGTATTTATAATCTGCATTGTACTCTACTATATCACAGCTGCGCAAATAATCAACACTGTACAGAATACAGTACCTTAATATAATTAATATTCAAATTATTTCATTAAATTACGCAAATATTTAAAGCAGGTTCTTGCAAAAGCATCTTGAAAATTTCAAAGCCGCTTTGATTTAAAAAAAACACTGATCAAAAATCGTGTGCCTTTTTGTATGGACCCCGCGGTACAGGTGTGGCCTTTTAACTGAATATCCCGCAGTGATTTGCGCAAGGACTTGCGTACAAATGATCCATTAAAAATCAGTAAATATTCTGTCCCAGTACACACAGCACGAGCTATGCTCAGCACGCAAGCAACTGTTACATATTTTTTTCCTGCCCACTAATTGGATGTCAATGCATATTATAAAAGGCGGTGCATTTTGCACTATAGAGGGCCATAGTCTGAAATATTTTGTCACATGCATATAAACAATGATTTAACTCACCTCCAGCAAGCTTTGAAGTGTACTCCTTGTTCTCCACAATGTAGTCCAAACCGATCCTGGAATCCATATTGACACAGCTTCACACCCCCAAATAGCACTCAAAAACCTTCTTCTCAACACACTCTCAGCATATCCGGGTTCCTTTGCATATGATCCCAGCATCCATATTTGACCCAGCCTTCCCACTTCTTCAGCGGGGGCGTCCAATAGGCACCAATAACGGTCAGATGTTGAAGTAAGGTTAGGGAAACAGGTACTCTCAGATGTTACTCCACGTGCTGGACCATGGCACGTCCTCCAGCAGCTTCATCTGTAAAATAACAAAGCATGCTATCCATCAGCTTCTGCCGGATTCCTCATGCTGTGCCAACCTGTTTCGGTGGCCATACCGGTGGACATGACCGCTACCGGTCACTAGGTTTATGACTGGCATTGGACCGTGGGTAAAACGAATGTACTGTCATTTAAAAAAAATGAGAGCAGAATCGAAAATCGCGAGAATCGTTTGACACCTGCTGATAAATCGATTTTAAAAACCTGACTTGCAAGGGCTTATGCAATTGAGAGTGTTTATTGCCTTGATGGCAAAGCGGTTGTTTATAGTTGGATTTACGAGTGGCCAGATTATACGAGAAGTTTTGATGAGGATCTGGGCGCCCATTTTTTCGCCTAGAAAGCTCGTTAGTGCTTATTCCGTGATTTGCAAAATAGTGGGTTGCTTGAGTTGAAATCTTGGCAGACACGTTTCCTTTGTAGGGTCCAAGGAAATGTCTGCCTTCCTTATTTTTACCTTACCCTCACGCAATGAGCCATAAACAGTGTTATTTGGAGAGCACGGAAACACTTCTTTTTTTTCAACTCACTTTAAGAGACGAATATTTTTGCATAATGTCGAGCAATCTGGCCTCTCAAGGTAGCCTGGTTGAGCAAAGTGGAGCGCTAGCTGGGCAAGGTTTAAGGGCCAAGTTGGAACCGATCATGAGATATGGGTGTTAATAAGGTCAAATCCACGTCACAATGCCTGACTCACCCGATTTTAAAAGGTTAACAATCAGCCTAAGTGGACCACCCATATTGCAATTATCGATACAATTTTTTTGGTGTATATATATATTTATAAAAAAAAGATCGGGGGGTCTCACGCCCTATGTGACCTCCCAAGAAGTCGTGTGAAAGAAAAATTCTGGGGATATCCCTATGGTAATCCGGTCTGTTTATTGTTAGATAAGGCTCCTTCCTGCATCCAACACAACACGTTGACTCATATAATGTACCTTATTCACTAGCTCTCTGTAATCTTGAAAGGCGTGGGATGTGGTGGGGTGGAAGGGAGGTCACAGCAGTTGCCACTTGCATCGCTTCGTCATTAAGTGGGTTCTGGGTATCAAGTGACACTGCTTGGTCTGGCCTCTTATGCTGCTTTGAAACTTTCGCTTTATAATATACATGCGACCTATTAATCTTTCTGGCCCCCTTCTAAGTTGAGGCTAATTTGTACTAATGTCCAAATTTTGATATCGAATTAAATTTTTTTTGTGTGCATTAAGAATGGTGTGTGTTCTACTCATGCAAATGGGTGGGGTTTGACATTTCTTGTGTCATAAAAATGTCACGGAATGAGGCAAGATTGAAGATCAACGGACGTCGAAAAAAACTAGCAGGTTTTTTCTGTGTAACCAGTTAGTTAAATGAGACGAGTCGTCAAAAAAAAGAGGAGTTAGTTTCCAGGTTTTTCGTCACGAATTCCATTATTTTGATCAGTCCTCTGTTTTTTTTTACTTGGCATTTCGATGATTTTAATGAGCTGAAAATATTCCAGAAAATTCGTATAAAGCCCAAAGTATTTTACAACCATTGACACTATTAATGGAGTCGGTGGCGTTATTGCGTCAAGAGTCTAATTAGGATAATTATTTCCTGACAACTTCCCCCTTCTCCGCAATCTAGTGTTGGGGTGCGATGAACCCTCCTGTTCGCTTCAAGAAAAACCTCTGACATCACCCCCAAACCCGCACATGCGAACACAACCAAAGTGTCCTAATCACGATTCTGCTCGACCCACCAACCAAGACTCGCTCATTACCACAGCCTTGCAAGGAAATCTAACCTTTAAAAAAAAAATGGTCGGAAGAACCAGGAGGATTTTCTCCTCCAGCCACGAGGCATCAGATGACTCACAGATCATCTCCATCACGAAACAGACACATCTTCACGAAAGGACCCACCCAAATATCCAGTGATGAAAGAGTTGCACCAACTGACAGTTAAAAATAATCAGTTGATTTCGTTATAATGCAACATGTACGCGGTTGGCATTATAGTAACCAGAAGCTGCAATATGCAGCTGTAAATTGAAATTTGTGGCCCAAGTTATTTACCGCTTGTCATCGCGTCAACAGGGCTAACTAATAAGTTGTTTGGAAGCCTGTGCAACAAGGGTCTAAGTGCCCGGATTCATGGGAGGAACTTGTTGTTAGCTACCTGCTGCGGTTGGGATGACTTTTTTTGAAGCTGAGATCTACGGATAGTAAACCCACCGATATAATTGGTTGTTCGTGGCAGACACTTTCACTGACTCACCATGGGTGAGAAAGCGATTACACAACTAGCGTCGTGTCCATCGTGCGTGTGTTTACACGCACCAAAAGACATATAATTAACACCTGTTAATTGCTGCCAGACCCTTCAATTAAAAAGAGACCCATCCTCAGGCTGACATATAAATAAAACTGGTGGACTCACCAAGACCACCGGTTTGAAACTGTCGCTGGTCACTCATCGAGACACTTGGGCTGGACCAGTAATTAATATGCACTAATCAGGGACTCTGGGATGCGTCTCACAGACACGGTAGATTATATCAAAAAAATTATGCGTTCCGAATCCATGTCACGTCCTCCATGATGAAACGGCTTTCCATTACCCCTTTTTTTCTTCGGTGCCGCGGCTCCTCGTTATTGGGGCCACTTATGCACTGTACCCCCGATTTGCATTCTATATGAAAATTGTCAACATCAAAAATTGTCCAAATATCTGTAATGGCAATATTACCAAATAGTGGACCGGGTTCAGTTACCATGTGAATGCCCCCTTGTTTTTCTTGCGTAAAAAGTGAATTTGTGACAGGACGTGTACAGGTCCAAATTAGGAGACACGAGCACACTTCCCTCCCTAATAAAAACAGGGGATTTGCGACCTGCCGAGAGAGGTTATTGTCGCAGGTGTGAGGACATCTCCCCACAACAGGTTGAGGAGCGGCTATAGCCATCCCCAGCTAATTGCCAGCCCACAAATGGACCTATGTTTTTATGGCTACAATCGGGGCTACAAATGCGCAATATTGGCTTACAAAAATGGAATGTCATATGTGGAAGACACGCGTGAGATGTGTGCATGCAACGTGGTCTTTTCTTAGTACGAGGATGAGCCACCATCGGAATGGGAAAAAGTGGGGCCGAGTAGGCGGCTGGTGAGGCGACTCCTCCCAGCCAACAACGTCAAGGAGGCCGGTTTCAGGTCTGTCAGGACAACCCATGTGGGAGTCGAGAGGGTGGCAATAGGGAAAAAGTGGGGGAAGGAGAAGCTCAGAGGGTGCGACTAACGTTCAAAAAGCTGCTAGTGAAAAATTGGTGGCCCTGTTTACTAAGATCAACAAGTCACATATCTTCCTATACACTCTCTAAATTGTTGAGAAATTATCTAGAAAAAAAAATGTGGCCAAAAACCTTATTCAAAATCGCAAATTATTTATTTGCACATTAAGGCAAATCGTGAACTGCCACTAAAATTAATATCAAATTAATATCAAAAATTAGTCATTTATCTCCTTCTGAAATAATTATTTCCAGCTTTATTTGCCTACACCTTCACATACCCAGAGCAGTGCATCTAGCCTACTACTTCTCGGTTGAAATAATTTTGAGTGATTTTTCAGTCAAATGAATGAAAATCAGATGAAAATTTTAATATTCAATATTTCACTAAAATTGGCTTCAAATAGCTGTCAGCTGTGAGAATATTTTCGCTCAAAATCGGAGCTGTTTCAAATGGTGGAGTGAAAACTATTCAAACTAAATTATTAGAGAGTATGCAAATGAGGCGTTGACTTTCTTTGAGGCAATGGCGACAGTTACGCCACTGAAGCAACTTGTTCTCCTTTTTTAAAGCATAGTTTTTTTTTGTAAAAAAATCTGTGGAGGGATATATTATGACAGTGCATGATCCTTAAAGTGCACGGGTCTGCCTTAATGCGTAGAAAGCGATTTTTATTGGCTCGTAAAACTAATTGATTCCATTTACTGGGCTGAACGAAGGGAGGAACGGTAATAAGTGCGTTTTGCTATGCGATATTAATCATCCTGAATACGCAAAGAATTAATTGGGGGGACGATTAATTAAAAAGTTCGGCAATTAATCAATCGGGACGATCAGGCGGAACCAAGTTTCCGAAACAAGAACAAGTGGTGTAAGTGGCTGCGGTATGGTGTAATTAAATAATTATGGAACAAGTTGAAAATGTACGTGAGCAAAATATGTACAAGTAAGGTTTTTTTGTGCGTTTAAAATAGTTACCTATTGTTATAGCTTCAATAATAAAATTATTGCACTAATTTCATGCCAATTTGAGTAAATGCGGAATATACTTTAAATACTTTCGGTCGAATTTTCGTTCCACTGCTATAGTTACTGCTATTAAACTTAGCAGTACCTAGCAGTCGGACGCAAAATTGACCATTTGTATTTAAAATGGAAATGGTAGTATTTAAAATGTAGAGACAGCAAAAGAGCAGATAATTATTTTTCGAGACAGACAAATAGGCCATTGTTAAAGGTTATTGCAAAAATATTTGAATGAACAGCACAATATTGGTAGGCCTACATAAGTTCAAAATGGTACAAACGGTTTTGCATGTTACAGTCACACGTAACTCACAACAATCCTTGGTTGATTAAAAGATGAGTATGCACACTCAAATTAATTCCTACCTTGACTCACTTTCGACTCCCTATATTTATCCAACCGTCAAAATTATCCGCCTTAAAAACAACCAATTAGTCACCACATCCTTATCACATCCGACATGAGGGCCACCACACTCTCGCATAATTTCGAGAGGAAAAAAAAAATGCAAAAAAAAAAAATGAATCTACCTGTCGAGCATGTCCAACCCCTTCAGACACCATGGAGCAGACCAACCACCTTGTAGGCCAGTCGGCCATCAACTGCAAGGTCCCACATACATGCATCCCACTACCCGCCTGCTTACCCGCCCCTCCGTCTCCAAAACCACGCACACCATCCACAGCCTCCCTATTTGCCCCCAAACGTCACTCGCCCTAGCCCATATGGGTGATTGATCTATTTTTTGGTCCCTCAAATCTAGGTCCCATTACCCACGAAGACTAATGTACAGGTCAGTAAGTCCTATAAATTATCCGCAAGACCAAAAACCTGTTTCTTATAAACACACTGCAATGCAAAACGCCTATCCGCAAATTGCGCGGGGAATACCCGTTACAGTGACGTCACCGCCGCCATTTTGCACTTGTTTTCAAAATGGCGGCGCGCCGCCATTTTGAAAACAAGTGCCTGTTTGTCCAGGGCGAGTCATCAGCGCAATTTATGTGAGGGCAATTAATGGCAATGTGAGTAAACACTACGCTGTTGTACACAAACCAAAATCCTTGAAGGAGGGCTTGGAGAGGGCTTAGAAAACTTCCCACCTCATCTTTATTCATAACTTGGAGCCAACTTCACCTTCGGTTCTCTTTTTAATTCGAGACAACGAACGCGTCTAAACCCACTCTCTTCCCTTTAGGCCCCGCATAGTGGGGGGATTATTCTCGTGACACTTTTATCGTCGCCATCGTTTGAGTTAGAGAGACCCTCCGCCAAAGACAACCTGTTCGATCGCCGCCATCTTCAAAAAACACCCTTTTTATTTGTCCATTGCCTAGGTGTCCCCTCTTGTTTTTTTTGTGTTCCCAAAAAAAGGGCGACTCTATTCTGCAGGTGTCGGAGGGAAATGAATTGTCCAGCGTTAATGATGAACCCATGTTAGAAGTGGAGGCGGAATGGGGGATAAATTCAGGTGGAAAAGAAGTGCCCACCCATGCCGCACTATGAGATGAAAACAGTTTTCGAAACACTAGAGATTTTCTGCAAGGTCGACCGGAATTGCGAAAAGGATAGGTTAGCAAGGAATTTTTTTCGCGGGTGCGTGACGAAATATTTTAGGCACGCGGAATTATACTCTTAGTCACCGCACGCCTGTTTCGGCGGAGAAGAGTCGGTGCGTGGGACGGACATATCGAGAGATACGATCTGTATTGTGGATATTTATGATCGTTGGAACTGCGCAGGAATAAATACGACGAGCTGGCAACGCAATTCCTGGAGGACATAAATGCAATTAATTCTTAGTGGTCAGCTAATGATAATAGTGCTGGTTGGGCTACCCGTGTTCTAAATATATGAATTGCGATTGAATTATTGGAACAACAGTTTAAACCGCTTTTGCAACTTTGTATGATTATTTTTAAATAATGCCGCCTAATATTAACAGCTAATTCTTTGTATAAACCGCCAACATAACAGCTATTAATATGGCAACTCACTGCGTATGAGTATGACGAACATGGTAGCCATTCAGATTGTTACTTACGGACATGTTTATTCAGGTTAATGTTGAACCGCGCTTAATATCATTATTTAGTAAGTTAAACACGGCCAAACCGGCTTGAAAATCAGCTGTAGCTAATATAACCAGCTGCTTCTGCCGACAGAAGAAGCTGCTTGGCTTCATTCGGCCCTCCGTCTTTCAAAAATGGCGGCGCTCACGTGCCAGTGAAGAGCATGTCTTTTTTAATGCGAAATCCTCCGAATTATGACAAGTTATTACGACGAGGTGGAGATAGAGGACTTTGAGTACGACGAGGAAGAGTCCACATACTACTACCCGTGTCCCTGCGGCGACAGGTTTCAAATCACCAAGGTTTGTGGCTTGTTGGGCACTAGGCCTGGTGCAATGATTGCAAATATTATGGCTGATATATATTTTTCTTTCTTCAAATCTATAGGCTGAGCTGGAGTCTGGAGAGGAAGTGGCGGCGTGCCCCAGCTGCTCACTAATTATCAAAGTCATTTATGATCCTGTAAGTACACTACTGGGAAGAAGCAAACAGCGGGTGTGCAATGATGATGTAAATTGCGCCAGACAGCATTTGAGTGGACCACTGCCTGCGTCCAAATGTAGCTCACTTGACTGGTTGACGACAAGATTACACTGAGCATACTTTACCGAAGAGAAGCTTGTTGGCTCATAGACTTGTGAAACATACGGTTATGCTAGTTTCTTGAAGAGTTGCGATTGACTTGTTGGTGATTTGCCTGCATTCCTTTCCAGGAGGATTTCCTACCCAGTGAGGAAGAAGTAATCCCGGCTCCTGCTAAGAAACAGCTTGAGAAAGCGTCCTAACTGGAGTGCTTGAAAGATGGCCGGACGGGGAGGACGTGGGGGTGGCCGCGGCCGTGGTCGTGGCGGGATGTCCTTCAACTTGGACCAGCTGGGCCTCTCCAAAGGCGAAGCTTTGCCAGGTCCTGTTCTTGCACCGCCACCATTGTACCCACCATTACTGAACAAGCCGTTAGTGTTTAAAGCAACTAGTGAGACAGACTACCTCCTGATGGTGCGCAAGGAATTTCTGGATTACATGCAAGAGTCCACATTCTATGTGAAGCCTAATCCAGTCAAGGGCGAGATAGAGCGCTACTCTGATCGCTACCAGACTGAAATTTCTAGTCCATCGGCTCTGGATGTTGATTGGTCAAGGTTTCCAGAGGGTCTGAGGCCAAATAGGGGCAAGAAGAGGAGTCGAGTGAGCAGCGGGAAACAAAGCACCAGGAAGAAGAAAAAAGTGGAGGTCAACATGAACCGACTGGAGGATCTAGAACAGCAAGAAGGAAAAGAGATTGACGAGGACAAAGATCAGGAGGAAGAAAAGGAGGAGGGTGAAAAGGAAGGCGAAGGGGAAGAAAAAGACGAAGAAGAGGAAGAGGAGGAAGATCCCGACAAAGAAATGGATGAAGAGACGGACTACATGAACTCTCACTTTGACAATGGAGAGGACTACCTGGAAGAAGATGAGGACAATGTAGATGAAGGAGCCATCTATTGATCTTTTGTCTGTAATTCGAGATGTGTGATGTCTGCAGCATTGGAACACATTTGTGAAGTATCGGCACATATTGATGCATGTAACATAATCATGAACTTACTACACTGCGGTAATTGTGACATAAACAGTGTACAAGAAATATATATATATTTCTTACACTTCAGAATTTAGCTCGTATCCATGTTGCTACGAATTTTTTCAGATGCTCATTTCCATTCGTTTCTATCATCTCGTTTGTAAGTACATTTACACTAGGATTTAGCCAGTCACAGAGAGTGGTGTGTAGGTATCTTATGAATTGCAAAATCACTGAATTAACTACAGGTAGTTATGTAGCTTTAGTACTGCAGATTACCAAATATGAACTTAGATGAAGGTGACTGACAAATGTTATCCACTTAACATGGATTGCGCCAAGTAATTTTTATTTCACATGATTATCACACTACACTTGAACTGTGTGTACATATCTTGATGAAACTGATATGATTGGAGTTTGTCACGTTGACAGGATTACTAGAAAGCCAGTAGTCGGAAGACATTTAAATGTTGAACATAGTAATAAGTACAGCATTAACACCGGATCTCTAGCTTGTTGATAACAAAACGCAGTAAGTCCTAATAACGTGTATATCTTACACCTAAGATCAAGTTTTTCTCCTCCAACCTGGCATCAACATTTCATACTGAAATATCATGCTTTAAACTTCCAAGTTTCAATTACCATCATTCCCTGTTTCGCAATGGGCTGTGTAGGTATACATTTTTAGACCTAATGAGCTAATAAAAACTGCGCTTCAGGTTCACTTGACTGACAAGCAAAATGAAGACCTCAGCGTACTTCATCTTGGGCTTGATGTCACTTGCATGTGTCCTTCAGTCTGCGGCATCAGCACGCATCTTGGTCCTGTACATGTTTTCTGGGAAGAGTCACAAGATCTTTGCGACAACCATCGCTCAAGCATTGGCAGAGAAGGGACATGAAATTGTGTTTGTGTCCCCTTACCGAGAGAAGAAAGAGGTTCCTGGCATAAAGCAAGTGATAGTGGACGGAGGCATACACAAATTGAGAGAAAAACTGCCCAATATGTTTGAGCTTCGCAGTCAATCTCTTTTACGCATGATCCCTTTCCCATCAATATTGGACACAGTTCGGTCCATCAGTGCACCAGTCTTCGAAAACCCAGAGATCAAGGCTTTGACAGCCAAACCAAACCAATTTGATTTGATCCTGTGCAATGGATTTTTTAATGAAATAGCCTATGGGCTGATACATAAAATTAATGCCCCAGTCATTTTCTTACAACCGAATGTTCCGACCATCTGGCAGTCAGAGTCTTTCGGCAGTCTTGAACCTCTCTCATATGTCCCCAACATATTTTTGAAGCTAACCAGCAAGATGAACTTCTTTGAACGGATTCTCAATGTAGGATACACTGGCCTATCGAAGGCGATTAGGGAATTATATTACCTCCCCCGTATTCACGCCGAGATCAGCAAATACTACCAAGATATTCCAAGCCTTTTGGAGGTGGAGAGGAATGCAAGTCTTATGCTCACAAATGGCCATTATATTCTCAACTCTGCACGTCCTCATATTCCAGCTATTGTCGACGTAGCAGGAATTCACTGCAAGCCTTCTAAACCTTTGCCAAAGGTAAAGTGGATGTAGCTTAAACATGAAATTAATTAAGCATTGTCATGTGTCATTCCGATCATACTAATTAACGCTTCTCTTACAGTCAGAGCAGAAATATTCTTACGTGAACTTCAATAGTGCAAATAACAAATAGACTTGGATAAGCAAAATACAATTTAATTAGGCCTACTTGCGAATATAATTTGTGAATTAATAGACACCTAGTAAGAGGCTAATACGTACAGTAATTTATTCCTTTATTATTGCGTGCAGGACTTGGCCGATTTTGTGGACAGTTCGGGAGATCATGGTTTCATCTTATTCAGTTTGGGGTCCTCAGTTCAAGGGAGCACCATGCCCGATAAACTCCGCAAGGCTTTCCTTGAAGTCTTTTCAAAGCTGCCTCAAAAAGTGATTTGGAAATGGGAAACTGAGCAAATGGAAGACTTGCCACCTAATGTGAAATTGAGCAAATGGGTTCCGCAACAAGATGTGTTGGGTGAGCAACATCTCATTTTGAAATCATGGTGGGTTCACTCATTACATAAAATATTGTACTGTACTTTCTCAGGTCATCCGAAATGTCGGGCGTTCATATCCCACGGAGGCCTTCTTAGCACCCAGGAGGCTACCTACCACAGGGTGCCGGTGATTGGGATTCCATTCTATGGTGATCAGGATGCTAATTTGATGAACATTGAAAATTTTGGGTATGGAATTAAGCTGGAACTAGGCGAGCTGTCGAAGGAGACCATTGCAGGTGCCCTCGACAAAATACTGAGTGACAAAAGGTGTGCTAAAATGAATCTCCCTACTTTTTGCAATGAATGGTTGCTCATTTTGGTTTAAAAAATAATACAGATACAGAGAGAGAGTGACGGAGGCATCGAAAGTATTTCGTGATCAACAGACAACACCTAAAGAGAGGGCGGTGTTCTGGATTGAGTATGTGATGCGCCACAAGGGAGCTCAACATCTGCGGCCTGGTTCAATGGACTTGAACTGGTTCCAAAATAACCTGTTGGATGTGTCTTTACTTTTTGCTGCTGCCGTAGCCACAGTACTTTACTTGTCCTTTACATGCGTGTGTTTCATATGCACAAAATTGTGTGGTGCAAAGCGTGGACCTAATCAGAAAAAACACAAGGTCCACTAAGATATTATACGCGTATAATAAATTACATAAATTACAATGTGAAGTGCAGGGTATTTTTCAAAAATTTCCTCATTTAATCACATTGATTGTACAATAATTTCACAATGAATTTTATGAAGTTATCGTGTTGAGATTTTCATTTTAAGTGTATTGAAAGTACATGCAGGATGTTTCTTACTAGTGGAACATCGGGCAGAAATGACACTCAAAACAAGTCACTGGATAAAATGAACACATTTTAATTTTCCACATAGCCATTGTGAACACAAATTGTTCTTAGAACTAACAGGTTCCCAAGCATGATCCCAAGTTACATGAATGTGAACTACATACTCGTACTATAACGAGCATAAAATGACTAGCTAATAATGTGACTAGAGTTATCTCATTTTTTTAAAGCAGAAAGTGACCTCCCTGTACCTTCATTGCAAGACTGACAGTGAGACAACATATCAAGAGTTGCATTCAAAGTTTCGGGGTCCCTTCAGTCCAGATGACTTTTACATCGGTACAACGACGTATGACGTCCTGGATGGCATATTCCGTGATGTCGAGACAGTTATGCAAATTTAATTGGGTCAGATTAGGACAGTTGTCAGAAATGGCCATTAGAGATCTATCATCCAGGTTCTCACACTCAACCAGCTCAAGACTCTCTAGATTACCAACCACTTCCCGCATGGAGAAGAAGGCAGGCAATATATCTGCCTCCATTCCAAACACATAGCTCAGGCTAAGGTTGCGCAGATGGCGAAGGCTGCCAAGTGACTCAAGAAAATCCCTCTCGGAAATGCCGATTAAATCCGATACAGACAAGTCCTGCAACACTTCAAATTTATGCAGGTGTTCATGCAAAGGATGGAGTATGCCATCAACATTGTAATTGTCTATTTCCCCAATACTCAGTTTTACCACTTGGCCTCCAACGCTATCGGCAATGACTCGAAATTCGTGGTTCAAGCAACCTGTATCCGATAGCCTGTGGTACAGGTTCACCTCTGTGAGTTTAGGCCATTCTCGAATTATGTTAAAATGAGGAGGAAGGCTGCTGCCACGGGTCCTCTCAATGGTCAGCTTCTCCAGCTGGGGGCTCAAGGCAAATACATCCAGAAAGTTCGTAGAACCATCTGGCACCATCACAGCTTTTAGCTTGAGATCCTTGAGCAACTTGCACCTGTTGGGATGTAATCAATCAGCGTCTATTATGGCAACCGAGTATCCAACACTTACATTTGTGCCACCTCAAACAACCCAGCCATTGAATTGAAAGTGACAGCCTTCAATTCAAGCACCTCGAGCTCAGGTAGAGCGTAAGCAATGGTGGTCACCACATCGTCAGCCCCTTTGTCTCTCCAGTGCACCATGCTAACAGTCTTCAGCCGGGTCATCCATCCCAGCAGCTCTATCGCCTTCTCCGCAGTCATGCACCAACCCCGCAGTTGAACTTCCTTCCAGAGGTTAACATCGCGTGATAGCTCATACCATTCCTTGCATACCAGAGCAGCCCTCATTGTCAACTCACACTTTGGCAAGAATGAGAACACCAACAACTTCAGATGACGATGCAAGTTGCTGAAAGACTTGGGCGTCGGCACCTGCAGAGGAAGAGGAATGATATTATGTTAGTGGCAATATAATTGCAGCTTCGGCCAACAAAGTACCTCTTGTTGCCCATTTTGGACAGCTATTCCCTGGTGGCTTATCCTCTTCTGCCCCTGACGACACCCTGCTGCGGTGTCACAACTCCCTGAACCCATGCCGGATGCCCACATAAACTGGAAGGTAGTACCTGGCTTCCATTCCCCTAAAGCATACTCGTTTGCAGCAGAGTTCAAGGAGGCCATGAGCTCATTGCGCATTTTCCACTTCAGCCTCATCGCCTGCACCTTCCTTCCTCCACGTTTCCTCCTCTTCTTTCTCCTTCCTTGATTACCGGGCCCTGCGGCGTCCCTCACCTCCTCTTCAGGTGCCTCTTCAGGCATGTTGTCGACAACCACTGCAGAATCAGAGGACATCATTCTCTTGTTCTAACGAAGCCAGATTCGAAATTTCGGATTCAAACCGTCCACAGCGGTTGAAAGCAAGTCTGGCAATGTTGCCGCGCCGAATGCTCCACACGGCAACACTGCCTAAATGATTAACAATATGTTTAACAAATCGGCATATTATTTTATTCACATTTTTTAAAAATTTGATAAATAGCAGTTGCATAAATGTTGATGAATATTAAATCGGGTCGAATAATAAGTGAGGTAATATGGTAGGATTCTGATTGGCTGCATGGAGTTAGATTGGTCTCAGCAGCCAATAGGAAATTGGGTGTGCCGCCATCTTGCAGCTCGTAGCATCCAACACCAATTTACACTATCAATCCGACAATAACCAATCACACGGCTTTCCCGCATCAGACGCATGCGCACTTTCTTCCCACATGTTCTGTGCACAGGGAGTAGGCAGGAATTGCATAATTAATTTCGCGTTTTTATTGCGGTCACACGCTTTTCTCCTCTGGTTTAAAAAAATATAGTGTCCGTCAACCGGTGTATTTTTAAGTAGATAACAAGTGTTGTAGGTGCGACGGGGACAGAGACGATGGGAGGAGAGACAACCCGCTAAGGTGGAGGACAGCACCTGGCCAAACATATAACAGCAAAGGATGCAGCGGTTCATCAGCACGCTATGCACCTTGGCCAGAGGTAATTTCAGGCTCGGAGTTAAATTTTTTGGCAAATAGTAAAAAGAAAGAAATCAACATAACCAAGATGTGACAACATAAATTTTCATATGACTGAAGGGCATATTTTAAATTTCGAAAAAGAGGAGAAAAATAACAAAAGATGTGACAATGTTAAGTACGAGTAGTAAAAAAAATATTGATAGGAAAAATCACTAAAAATAATCACAATAATTTTCATTGGCTGAAGCCCACGTTTTTAAATAGAAAAAATATATATATCGGTGGTAAAGATTTATCAAAATAACAAGAGTGATTGTTGATAGTTGCAGGGATAAGACCTTCTCGGCAGTGCTCCGATTTGACACACCATTTTGAAGAGGGGAATACAGGATCCCAGAAGAGCGAGGGATGCTTCGTTAGCCATGTCGTTTCATGTGTGAAGAAGTTTGATTATGGAGCGTGTCTGACTGGCAGGGTGCTTGCTGCGAGCAGTGGCAATGAGAATGAGGGGGATGGGAAGGGGGAAGACAAGTTCAGGAAGAAGACTGAGGAATTTAGATTGCCACCACCATGCTTCTCCTTTTTAGATGCACTTGGATGTGTGAGTACTTGATATTTTCATAATAATACGTAATTAATTATTGCAGTTTCATTTGTATTTAGCACTGATTTTTGTAGAAAATTAACATTAACTTAAATCCGTATTTTCCAGAGTGCAAGCATAGTACTTGGATACCACCTTGTTCAACCGTTGCGAACACGTCGCAACAACAACGAAAACGATGCAGTTAGCAATAAGAGCTCAAAGACTAGTCATGAACTGTCCCGCATTTTATGGCGCCTTCTTGTAAGCCAGTCTTCAGGAGCACGCCTTCAAATATTGCCAAATGTAGCAGCGCATACCACGAAAGCTGCGAGCGAAGAGAGTTGTGAAGAAAGCTTAGGTTCAAGTTGGGACAGTGACTGCGAGAGCCAGAGTGAGAGCGACTTTAGCTGTGATGACGAAGCGAATGAGGAGCTGGAAAATGCCGTGGCGAGGCTGACTGAATCGCACAGTGACTTGATTTGCGCTGCACACCTTAAAGACGGGGTAGCTCTAATGGCTAGGAAGGAAACGCAATCACATGGATTTAACTCTCTGCTAAGAGCATCCGAGTTGGACAGTCCCACAGCGCATTTTAATGTCGGCTTGTGCTATCAGCTTGGCAAGGGCACCACGGCCAACGCAGCCAAGGCGGTGCAATACTATGAGAAGGCGGCTGCCAAGGGCCACAGCACCGCTATGTACAACCTTGCCGTAATGCTGCTGCAGGGAAGGGGAGGGCTTCCGGTGGACACCACTCGGGGAATGGGGCTCTTGAGGCAGGCATCAATCATGGGACAAAAGGACGCCATGCAAGCAGTCGCTGCCTACCAGGAAGGTGCGTGAAATTTTATGATCTGTGTGTTAACCGGTTGCCATGGTGATAGTTGCCATGGAGACCCACTGCCATGGCAACCAAACCGGAACAAACAAACAAACTTTGCCTTTTTATAATGATAGAGATTTGTAGATTCGTTCCTACAGTCATTGTCATGGGTCCAATATTATTATGGCAAATTTTTTAAATGAAGTTGCTTCATTGGAGTGCTTTGGCATAATAATAACTCTTAAAAAAAATTGTGATTTGTTTTCAGAGCCACCGGTGATGTCTGGTAAAGCGTCTGCCAGTCGTCCTTGGGATGATGACAGGCACAGAGAGCACATTTTGATGCGTGCCCTTGGCTACCTGGCTTTGGCAGACGTGAAATCGGGGAACAACAGCTGCCTCCGCCAGAGCTCCTCGACTCCATCTTTGGGAGAAGGCCTCGTGACCCTAGAAGCTCCTCTTATGACCTCGTTTTCAGAGCTAAGTCTTCAGGACGGTGCTTCCGGAGTTAGGATGACTTCCTAAATATTAAAGAAAATGGGGGGGAAAAAAAAAAAAAAAAGTTTGACTACGGTCAAGTACACCAGTACCTTTGTGTTAGTATTAAGAATGTGAATGCATGGCATTGTTCACATATAATCATGTTACGCCACTTATGTTATAGTCAAACTATAATGTGTATTTGTACCGGTAATAAACTCGAGAAAATTATGCGGTGTTTGCAGTGTACTGGAATATGGAATAGTTTATTTGTAGCTGGTCTTTTAATAAGCGTTACTGATGGATGCGGGGCGGCACTTGTGATAAAATCATACACAAGTGTCCAGTGCCATACGCAAAAAATTTTTTTCTATACATTTTATTTTGCGTTCTATTTCTTTGAACTGGTACACTGTTGCCAACATGTCAGCCAAGTTGGCAACACTGTTTAGTTTGGACGCAGCCGGCAGTTGCCTAATTCGTATGCGCCCCTTCGTCTTTCGCGCCACCGGCATTGTTCTGTTGTCCATTTTGACCTCCGTTTGCGGTCAGTGCAGGGGTCAAAGATGAGCCTTTGGGTGGACAAGCATCGGCCCACCTCTCTGGCCAAGCTGGACTACCACAAGACCCAGGCGGCCTACCTCAAGCAGCTGGTACGGATGTGAAAGGTTAGGTTGTGATTGCGACGACAACAGTTCTTGTTTTTGTTCTTTCAGGTTCAGCAGGGCGACTTCCCACATTTGATGGTGTATGGTCCATCAGGAGCAGGGAAGAAGACCAGGGTCATGTGCCTACTCAGGGAACTGTATGGACCTGGAGTTGAGAAGCTCAGGATTGAGCACCAGGAGTTTCAGGTATAGCCGTCCGCTGAGATGAGTATTCTAGGAGAAAGGTCGCAGACCTGAAGCTCAAAATAGCCTCCAAGACAGGCACCCGCTACCTCTTCCTCACGACCACTTCGCTCATGGTTCGCTTGACTCGCTTGGAGGCTATTTTTGAGCTTCAGGTCTGCTACCTCCTGGAAGTAACTACACATTATTGCTCTACTACATGAACGCTTATATCACGAGATGTTGTGGCTTGTTTGTAATGTTTTTTGCGATGGGGAAATTTCAGACGCCATCAAAAAAAAAACTGGAAGTAGTGACTGTTGCTAGCAACTACCACATTGAAGTCAATCCAAGTGATGTGGGAATATACGATCGGGTTGTAGTACAAGAGCTTATTAAAATGGTGGCGCAGACTCAGCAATTGGATGTAGGCGGACAGCGTGACTTTAAAGGTTAGTCTTTAAAATTATTTAAAGAGATGCAAGGTGATAACGATGTTGTCTGTTAGTTATCGTGTTGACAGAGGTGGACAAACTGACCAAGGAAGCCCAGCACGCACTGCGTCGCACGATGGAGAAGTACATGCGTACATGCCGCATTGTCCTGGTGACGACATCGACCTCAAAGGTGATACCAGCCATACGAAGCAGGTGCCTTGGAGTTCGAGTCTCTGCCCCAACGCAGGAGACCATTATACAGGTGTTGACACAAGTGTGCAAGAAAGAGGGGCTCACTCTGCCAAACCAGTTGGCCAGTAGGATTGCAGAAAAGTCAGGCAGGAACCTCAGGAGAGCCCTACTCATGTGTGAAGCATGCAAAGTGGAGCAGTGAGTTGAGACATTTTTGGATTTGCCTTTTCTACAACTGCTTATTGTGATTTGCATTTAAGGTCGCCATTCCAAGAGGACCAGAAGATCCACGAACCAGATTGGGAGACTTACTTGAGCCAAACTGCGGCTAAAATAGTCGAGGATCAGAGCCCTCCGAACCTACTGGAAATCAGGGGCCGATTGTATGAACTACTTACTCACTGCATTCCACCCAATGTAATTTTCAAGGTTGGTGGTTCACTTTTTACAAATTTTCATGCTTAAACCTTCAGATGATTCAGTACAGAGACACTTAATATTACACAGGGTCTGCTGAAGGAATTGGTGAAGAACTGTGACGGGCAAGTCAAGACTGACGTAACCCAGATGGCGGCAATGTACGAGCATCGACTAAACCTGGGGAACAAGGCCATATTCCATTTAGAAGCATTTGTAGCCAAGTTCATGTCAATTTACAAGCGATTCATGGATGACGCTATGGACGTGGACTTTTGAATTGGAAATGAGGTACACCTCTTTTGCATTACATGATTTATTCAGCTCACACATTACAAAGACCTAAAAGGCAGTATCTTTTGCCTCTTATTTCACGGGGTGTGGGAGAAGTCATCTCTATTTTTTTAGGCTTGGATTTGGGGAAACCAAAACTTTGTTCCTAATACTGTTGCTGGGCTGCAAAAAGGCATTTCTTATGCATCACAGTAGTTGTGCTTAGTTTTTTTTTGTGTGTTTTTATTTTAAAAGCTTCTTTATTTTTTTAAATCTTTTGGTTTGGATCAACACTTAGAAGCGAGTCTTGCTGAACTACAATAAATAAAGGCAAACTCCCATCTCTTTTTTTTTTTCTCTCTGTGTTACTGTATCAAAAAGGAGAGGTCTAGAAATGCGTTCACTAAAAACTGCAGCAGCCTACATTTTCTCATGACTACAACAGCCTTTCATTATTAATATATGTGTAACAGGGCAAGTTGATACAGTACATTATTTCTGGCATCAACGGTAAAGCTACCAGCAATGTTAGGGGGTTTTTTAAGGGAGGGGGGGCGAACAAGGGTACGGGTAAATGTGAAAACAATTTGTCATTAAAACCACCGAGTTACCGAGGCCACTGGTTGGAAACACTAAAATGCAGTGTTTGGGGAGGGGGGGCAGGGGTTATTTTTTTTGTAAAGGGTTCTAAAATCTAATATCTGCCAAGATTTAAAACCATCACAATGTTTTAGAATCTTGACCAGTACTTTTTTTTTCTCTCTTACAAGTGGGAAGGGATGTTAACAATTAATTTCCTTTTTTTTCCAGCACTGTCTGATTGCGGTTAACCACCAACACTACACATAACAGCTCAAAAAGATTCTTTTTTTGTAGGACAATTACGATACAACACATGTGCTGTACAACTTGTGTCAATTTCCACCCCTACGTGTTTTCTTTTCTTTTTTTCTTTTTTTTAATGGTAAGGAAGTGGGATTGGGGTGGAACAGTGACAGAAAATACATTTCTTGCAAAAACTAGCGAATTTTTTCTTCCCCTTTTTTTTCCTGGCAGCGAAAACTTTGCAACAATTAGGGTTTGGGCGCTAAAAAGTGATAAGTGTTCGATATGCTAGAAACAATTTGCAATAGCGTCTCTCTCTCTCTCTCTTTCTCTCTCTCTCCCCCATGCAACTCTCAAGCAATATTTTCTTTCCAAAATGTGGATAAGTCTGAAGTGTATTTTTTTTTTTTTTGCACGCGCGTGTACATGCGTTTATATTACATTGATGTATATGAGCAAGTCTTGAAGCTTATTTTTGGAAACTGCTAGGATAGTTATTTTTTTCCCTTCTAAAACAGCTGTGTGTTTTTTTAAGGCTGCATATTGTCAGCATAAGTTCATTAAAAAAATTCCCATGCACATATTCTTTTTAAAAGCCAGTGGACCCTTGGTAACACATCCTCTTTTTTTTTTTTACAATCTTACATCCTTTTTACGGGGGAGATTATGGGAGGGGCATAATGTCCTCAAATTACACTACAACAATAGAAAGATTGATCTGGACCCATGGGTGAGGAAAATGTCAAGTTTATTCTCTCTTGCTGTTACGCAATTTTTAAAACCATTTCGCGGTTCATTATCACCTCCTTTTCAAAATTATAAGTGTACAAAGGAACAAACGAAGCGTAACTGCAGTACATTACGTTGCAAGCATCGTTTGTGGCGAAGTCAGTAACAAAAGCCATGAGATTTGGATTACTTTTCAAGTTAATTACGAACTAATTTTTTTTTACGAGACTCGTGGCTTTTTTACTGGCTGTCGAGAAGCCTGACTAGATATATTACTTTGTGAAGCGTACACTGCAGTAATCTCATTTGGTCATTATTAATGGATTCAATATTATTTGAGGGGGCGTGGCTTAATCTGAGGGTCGTGGCCTATTCCTGGGGCGAGACCAGGCGGGCAAGCACTTCCGATTGGCTAGGCGAGACTACCCTTCCTTCCAACGGGGTGATGCAAGCCCCACCTGATTGGTCTACCGGGTACATACTTCCTCCCCTCGAAGTTTCTTGGCCGTCCAATTGGCCAAGAGAGTCAGAAGCCTCTCCCTCTGATTGGCCGATCATGTCCGGCCCCTCCTCCTCATCTCAGGACTCCCCCCCTCCGTTAACACCACTCCCCCCTCCACCTCTGCGACCTGTGAGTGACCCTATGACCGATTTCAGTTTTTCTCCCAACCCTCGACTGCTGGGTGTGTGCTCCGCCCCCTGGCCGCACCCCCCGGCCCCTCCCCCTCCGATCCTCTGCGGGTATGCATCGAGACACTTCTGGTATCTCAGCTTGCATGCTGCCTCTATTGTTTTGCACAGGGCGCCCGATGAGGGCTCGCAGTTGAAAACATGTGCCACGAACATGTCCTGTGCGGTGTGCATGATGAATGCACATTGCTTAACGTTCTTACCGATCCCAAGGAAGGACAGGTATCGCACACGACATTCAGCGAGGATCTTTGGCTTATCTGGCTGGGTGGCAGGAGGTGGGGGGACCTGTTGAGAGGCCAAGGGCAAGGTTGGAGGTGCTTCTGGGTGGGTAGAAACAGTGATCATTGACGGGGCCACGGCCACATCCACCTGGGGGAATGACTCCGGAGGACCTGAGCATGACAGGCGATCTATCGCATCATTCAGGACATCCATGCCGGTCGCTCGGGTTACCTGCAAAATAGGCATAATCACTCTTCGGAGTCTCCTCACCTACACATGCACCAATTAGCCTACATGTCGATTGATAATTTGAACTGAGCCCACCCCAAATTATGTTACAACGGAGCTTACCTGTACACTTCCAAGGTACCTGACCCTCAGCACCTTCTTTGGTTCTTCCATGGGCGTGGGGAATGTCTCTGGTGCCACGATTGGCTGACCAGTGGCCCCGCACAGCCGGAAGCGCCGCCTCTCAGTTGGCAGATTAGTTGGGCGAGCCACCTGCCTTGACTTGTTGCCAGATCCAGACCCTGCGTCTGAGGTAGATAGAAGCAATCCTGGCGGAAAGGCAGCTGTGCCAACTGCACCCGCAACTCCTCCCTGCTGAAGGCTCCGCTCAATCATTATGCGCTTGCAAATGTCTCTCAGTGTGTTGGCAATCGTGCGTGCTGGTATGTCACACCTGAACACGTGACACATGTACTTGCGGGTGGAACGGTCACGTGCCACGTAGGCAAAGTCCTTCCCGTTGTCACGGCCAACTCCCCATACCCGTATCGTGTGGATGGGCTGTGCATTTAGTGGTGACATCGTCTCGGGATCAACCAGCTTCAGTGACCCTTCATCTAGGTCCATGTAGAGGTCCTTCCCATCACCCCATCGTCCAACAACATCAAGCAGGTCATTCTTGCCCAGTGATAGATCAATTATGCATTTGTTAACGGCTTTGCTGCTCCGTTCAGGTGTGAGGTCATCTTCTGCAATTTCAACCCATCCAAGTGACCGTACAGCAAACCGTATCGCCTTGTCACTGCTGCGGGTTGGATAGCTTCGCCTCTTCAAGGCAGTGTCTGCCTTCTCCACATCCATTTCTGACAACGCTGTGGTGCTGGTGCTACGTGGCACTGCAGGAGGAGTTTCCTCGCATGACAATGCCCTCACAGGCAGCTGCACCTGACCATCTTTTGGCAGTTCCCTCTGGATGGTACCCGACTTTATGTGCCAGTAATAGGCACCGTCTTGGTCTTCATGCCGCTCCCACCCACTTGGTAGTGTGTCTGGTAGTGCTGGTGCCTCCTCAGATTCTTCTGAGGGAGGTGACTCGGAAGAATCGTCTGGTGGTGACTCGGTACATGTCCGTATCAGGTCTGGCGCTTGGTTGGAGTCTCCATTGCTGTAGTAATTGGCATTGTTGAGATTGTCCCCACCGCTGGATGGGGTATTGTTGCGGTTGTTGTCCTGGTCAGGGGTGTCCAGGTTGGTGACAGGGACGCCATCCACACCCATGGAAGCTATGTCCAGGTGGGCGTATGCAGTGCGGTTCCGGACATTGGCAGGAGGGTTGCTGTTGCTTCCTGTAGGGTGAATTGCAGAAAACTGATCAGTCTCTTGATCACAAATGTAGCAAACGTATGCAATACACTGTATTGTGACTCACTTGAATTGAGTTTTACGAACTATTTTATTGAACAAAATCAGTGTATGTAATGTAGGTTTTCACAAACATTTTCGATCGTGAACCACAAAGGTAAATTCTATCCCAATTCATCACCCAGATTATTTTTAACCACACTTCTTGTATACATGCAAAATATAAGCACTTGCAGGTACTGCAGAAATGTTCAAGCATGAACACTATAATAGCAGAGACAATGTTATTTTGAAGTCACAGTTGGATCAAAGGACAGATTTGTTTCATTAATTACTAATCTTGGGCCTCCCATGCTATGTGGAACAGTATGTCATAAGTTCATTTATTTCCATGGATGTGCTTTAAAAAGCATGAGATAAAAATAGGTTGATCATTCCACTTGGGATATAATTGAAATCAGGCATGAAAGCATTCAAAGGCAGCCAATTGAATCTGCACAACGCTAATTAATGCCAGCGATCAATAACCTCTGCGTCGCATATTGTGTATTGTACAGAACCCTGATGCACCCTGAAGCCGCACAGATTCCAGGCATCCATGGGAACAGAATCAATTTTACAGCCTTTATTTGCAGGTCACGTCAATCAAGCAAGTAAACAGCACTTGTTTCTGCATCAACAAGTGGAAAGTACACAGCATAGCCTTTCTGAAATGGTTTCAGCCTGTACGGGTTTTTATGTGGTTACCGATTCTAGTGATTTGCTATTTATAATGTTTTCATGACCTAAATGGCAAGCGAGGTTTCATACAGTTCTTGTGCATCAAAGTGTCTGGTATACGAACCTCACTCACACATACCTAAATACTTAAACGATTCTATGACAGGATACAGCAATATATGTAATATATAAATTGTAATATGTTACACCTGGCAATTATTCAGGTATGGATCAAGAGCATTTCATGTACAATAGTCAAAATTCCCAACACCACTCATAAACAAGTAACGAAACTGTGGATCTGGCAACGACACAATTTTGTGTAAACAGATGTGTTTTCAAGTAATTTACCTTCCATTGTGGCCATTATCAGTTGCTTCCTACATCCTGCAGGCTCCTCTTAATTTACCCAAAGTCATCAAACTCTGAATCTGTGCCATGGCAAAGCAAAGCCACCCAAATGTTAATTGGCAAACACTGGTGGCAGAGGACTAATGATGGTTATCAGACTAGTAATATCAGAGCGATAAGGAGGGTAAACATGGCAAGTGCATGGTGCACATGCTTGATAAAAATAATAACATTTCCCTTCGTCAGCACAAGCATCAGGAACAACCACTAACCTGTGGGCATGCATCATCCTAATAATAATGAAGTTATTAAAATGTAATGAAACTATCGTAAAGGTCATCTTGCACTGTACTGTTGAAATGAACAATTAACAACATGACTTGAGAACGAGTTAAACCACTAAGCAGTATTTCACTGACTTTCTTAGACGTTATGTTCTTGAATTTTGGGAAATTTTAAAGTGCAATGTCGCATTATCGTGAAATCAAGGCATCAAAGCAGAAATTAAATCCATCACAGCCAACATTTGCCATGCACATGACAGCTTCTCAGCAGCAACATTCAAGTCCCAACTGCACCAGTAACATGCTACAGGCTTTCACTGTTAGTAAGTGAAAAGTGTATTGTACTGTACAAGTAGTATTGCTCACACTTGTCTGTCTCTATAAAGGATCAACCACTTCTTTTGGATTAACGATATCGATCATGTAGCTGGGCATAAGTGGTTAATAGGTCGCTGGCAAAGACTAAATATGTAACACAATGTAAAGTATTTAATACCATGCACCAAGTATGTTGTATGCTCACCTGCATCGTCTATATTGGTGGCCCCTCCCATGGCACTAGACGTAGCAGACCTCTTACAGACTGAGTCAAGCTCCTCGTACAAGTCGTGGAAAGAGAGTGGGGTGGTGTTGGAGTTGAGCGCATCGTCCAACCGACCGGTGAGCCCGACCAGGTGGTACCCCGGGTTCTCGAAGCTGAGCAGGCCGTTCTCAAGCAGGACGTGGTCCACCTCCTCCGTGGTGGGATCTCCCCCTCCGCCGCTGTTGGCCATGACGTAGTGGTCTCGTAGCTGCTGCCTCAACTGGTGCTGGTGCCACAAGCGCAGACCTAGCACAGCAGTGTAGAGCCCACTAGTTAAGGGTTGGCCACAGTGCGGGAAGCCCAAGCCCACAGGCCTCAGCAGTTCACCGCAGAGCATAGCATTGGGTAGGGTACCAGGGACCGAGGGGTTATCAGCCGGGTACGGAAACCAGGGTACAAGGGAGTAGTTCACAGACTGGTGGTGGCGGTGGGGGAGTGTTGGAGGGGCGGAAAATCCAACCCAGGGCCTACCAGGGTTTTAAGGGGATGGGCGATTGGCGGGATCGATCCGGCGTGATGTCATGGCTAGTCAGGGGGGAGGCCGACACTCACGGCGCATGTTTCCCGTCATTTTGGCTCCGGTACCTGCTTATCCTAACCGGGCAGGGCCACACGCAACCCTTCACAGCTCACAGGGTCGCCTAACCAGCAGGATACACCCTAGTCGTTCCACCATATAAAAACAGGGTATGGCCCCTCAGGTAGATCCAGACGGATTCAAAATGGCGGACAGACCTGCGACAAGGAGGGGGAAGGAGGGGGGACGGAATGTGGGGAGGGGGTTCGAGGGAGGGAGGGAGGTGGGAGGTAGGGAGGGAGGAAGGAAATCAATATGGCGGCGCCCACGAGTCTAGTGCGAGCGGTGCTTTAGAAATTGAGGCTGGGATGCTCACTCACAAGACATTCGTTAGGAAGACCAAGCGAGGGAAGATACTCAAGGTACTGTCGGGGGCACATTGTTGCGCATTGTTGGTTCCGAAAATTCGACTCGAATTTTCTTGAGAGAGCGAAATAAGTAAGCGGTGTTGAAACTGCCGGCCGGAAGTAACATAGCTGCTGATGAGCCTTGGATGGAGCTATTAGCTACAGAATTCAGGTCACCAGGAAGTACTGGCGGTACCCGGTACGGGTTGGAAACAATTTGATTTTTGCAATTACCGGCAATGTTAAACCTGAGGTTGTGTAAATATTTTAGCCAACCTGCTGGATACATAACAACCTCAACATGCAATTCTAGCTAATATTAGTAGCGGCTATTTTTTGTAGCCAATAGCGTCCACTTTAGACGACTGTGTCAAAACACGTGTCGAAACATTTTTGGAACGACGTCGGCGCCGCGACGTCTACATTGCCGCCCTCCCCAGTCCTACCCTACCCTACCCTACAATCCCACCCCCTATACTCACTGTAAGTCCTGAAGAAGAAAAAAAAAGGGCATGACTCATGCAATCAATAAAAGGAGGGGTTTCCAACCACCCATCTCCCCTCCAACCCATTTACCCGCCCTCCCCCTTGGAAACATTGATGTCTTGCACACAATATTCTCAAGACGCACATTTCCGTGTCACGAGACTTCCCACTGCTTAACCATACCCTTTCGCAGTTTCGGGCCGGTTGGAAAACTGCTGCCACATAATAACGCAACTTTAATGCATGCAACGTAGGATTTAATGGTGGCCTGTAGCCATATAACGACGCAATGAACAATGCGTTTACTCGTGTTGGGTTATGTAATGACACGTTCCTGGCGTTGAATTCTGTCAGTGCACACCTTAAGGATGTGTTACAAGCCATTAATACGGCCACAATAATTTACGTGCCACTTGGAATGACACATTATTTTAATACGACATGTACTTTAAACAATATCAGATCAGCACATGTAAAGGTAATTTAGGATTGCAAATAGTGATATTTTAAAGGAAGAAGTTGAAGAGAATGATCTGCATTGCAGTCATGATGGCATTTGGAAGTGTCAAGAATTTTTCCCACTGGTCAAGCATTTATGAACTGCATTGGAATATTGTGAAATTCTGTAATATTTCTGGCAACTTATGCCACATTAATATTTCAGAGAAACTAATAAACATATGGAGAAACCATTGGATGCCTGCTTTTAACAAATCGGTTAAGCTGGTTAAAGTAACTACAACCAGGAATGATACATACTTCATTATTACTAGCCCAATTGATATACAAAATATACTAAAGGTTTGCAGGACCCAACAGATATCACAAACCTTTCAAAGAAGACTCATGAAATGCATGCAAATGAATATTTTATATGCTGCACATTATGTGCATGAAATTGACAACCGCCAGTTACTTGTATAGATTTTAATGTTCAATGTGCTCCATGTTAACCAATAGTCTTTGCAAGCTACCCAGCTATTATTGGAATGTTCTAATCATAATTTTAGTCCACAATTATTCGATGAAGTCAATGAGACAGGCCATGCAAATGATGCATTGCAGCACCTAATGCGCTAATAAAATGGCAGCAGCTACTTTTAAAACCATGAATACACCGTCATGCGAAGGCTATCGTATATTTGTATGATATATTTATCTCAAAGCAGAATATTGTATTGTTCTTGAAGTTGGTCAACCATGAAATTCTCTGCAAATTCAATGGTGATCTATATTTTCATCATACCAGTTATTGATTGCAGCATAGTACTGTTTCACCATATTAGCTTTAAGAATGACTTTAAGAATGACAGTACATGCCAAAGCAAGGTTTTGCACCATAGTTACTCACCCAATCTTTTCCCCATGTCGTTTTTTTTTTTCCAACTGCACTTCCTCACCGGCACCAAATCATTTCAATGTCAATGCCACTCATTCCAACTCCCAGGTGGTGAGAGAGCACTACCTTCGAGATGACCTGTGGTGTGGGTCTGAGTCCTGCCAGGCCTGCGAGTCAGAGCCTGAAGAGAGGACACTGGAGAAATTCCCTGCGTCAGACAGCCAGCTGTGCAACTTCCCCCACTACCTCTTACTCGACACCAACGTCGTTTTAGACCAGGTTCGTGTGTGTGTCTGTATGTGTGAGGGAAGCAGACAGTGGGAGGAGAAATCAATATGAGGATTTTCAAGGGCATGAGTCACAGCTTTAAGAGGGATAGGGTTTTCTCAGTCCCAAGTGGGGAATTTTGGGCTGGTGTTAACCGGAATTCAGCTGGAGTCAAATCTTGTTGCATAACACCCAGAAACCTTGCAGGGTTTTGTGCAAAAATAAGTTCACTGTAGTGTAAGTATAGTGTTCATAAATTTTGTACAGTGAACCCCTTTTGTTGAGGTCCAGTGTCCTTTCTTGACCACTGTCACTGCATGCACTTAGAAAGTTTTCATGTGTATTTCTACTGAACGTTAGTTATTTTTAAAATATTATTGCATCAGTGGAGCTTCTGGTAATCATTGATAGCATTTCTTAATTATTATTATATGCACGTTGTCAGAATAGGTGACTATTTTTCGCCAAGCTGAGTAGATTTCACACACTGCCACATTTTTCATATTAGCATGAACAATTGTTATTAAAATTCAAAATAGTTGCATGCTAGATTTTGAAGGCTTTGTTGTATCTTTAAAATTTGTTTACAGATTGATGTCCTTGAATCTGATGCCTTCCGGAATGTTGTTGTACTCCAGACAGTTCTAGATGAAGTGCGTCACAAGAGTTCACCGGTTTACAAGAGACTGCGAGATATCATCTCAAATCCAAGCAGGAAGTTTTTCACTTTTATCAATGAGCACCACAAGTGAGTTTCATTCGTACAAGTTGCACCTTTCATGAATCGTACTTGAACCGAAGGTATTTTTTTTCTCTCTAAGGGACACGTATGTCGAGCGTGAGCCAGGCGAGAGCGTTAATGACAGGAATGATCGAGCCATCCGAAAAGCATGCCGATGGTACCAGGACCATCTGGCAGGGATTGGGAAGAAGAAGCAGCCTATCCGGATGGTTCTCCTGACTGATGACTTGGGTAACAGGCAGAAGGCTGAAGGAGAAGGCCTTGTTACTTTTGCAGGTAAGAATCATATCCATAAGAAAGTGGTATTTTATGCTATGTAGATATTTCAAGCCACAGAATCTTTTTTTGGGAATACCTTGCGGAGCCTATCAAGTTCCAGAAATTTGTCTAGACAATATTTGACATAATAAATGAATATTCTCACACACAAAAATTAAGTAATCTAAACCTCATGCTTCTGCACTTGAATGTCTAGTTGCAGATTACGTGAAGAGCCTGAAGTCCCAGCCTCTCCTGGCAGACAAGCTCTCAAAGCGTTCTTTTGAGAGTGAAGGTGTTGGCAAAACTGCTTTGTACCCGGAACATCTGTCACCTGTTGAGGTGCACCATGGGATTAAATCTGGGAAGCTACACCAAGGCACTTTCTATGCTTCCAGGTACAACTACCTGGAAGGTGAGGTGTCGGTTGAAGGAATTGAGAAGAGGGTAAGTTATCACGTGCATGTTATCAAGATATTTTGTTCAGTGTTTGGGCATTATAAAAATAGTGTGGTGTGTACTACAAGCCCACTCAACCTAGAAACATGAGGTTGGTTTAACCCTTTCATTCCTGAATTTTTTGGGCCGTTTCTTCTCTTTTTGAAAAAAATTTGTAGTAGGAGTGATATAATGAAAAGCAATGTTCTTCAATATTTATCATTTTTACTCGTGGTGGTCCTTTGGAATGTAAAAATGCCGAAAACATTCCCCTACTGGGTGTTCCAGAAAAAAAATTTAAAGGCAATTAACTTTAAATGCAATTAAATTAATTTAAATTTTTTAAATCACTATAAAATTGTTACGATGGTTGCAAAATAATACTAAAACACTGCACTATGAGAAATTCCTAAGAGTCCAGACTTATGGGACACCCTGTAATTACGCGGCCGGGTGGGGGGTTGTTTACCTTTCAAGGGCGCGAGCAAAATATAACAATCCGACTTTGTGGGTGCTGAGTCACCATCCACTAGATGCCACAAGAAGTTTGACCCACAAAGTTTGCCTTCTGCATGCGAACGCTTTGCCGCCAGATTAATTGTTGCCATATGGCTACAGTGGGAATGAAAGGGTTAAAATGTTCATGGGAACGTAGGACCATTCACAATAAATGCTGTACTTAACCTTCAGCTACCTCCATACACACTTGAACGCTACTTGACCCTATGCTCCTTATTATTGAAGGCTCTCCTCAGCATATCAACATTAGTAGTCCAGATTGCTGCACTGAGTATTTTGGACCAATGCAATGGTAGATGGCATCCTTTTAGAGGAAGAAAAAAAATCGAAAAAGTGAAACACAGGCTGCTGGAATCACTAAAAAATCATCACGACGTTTGTCACAAGAAACTGGTTATTCTGTTTTTACCTGGCAAAAAGCCACAAATGGGGATAATTGAAGAGTTGTACTTACAACCATAAACCTCAACGTTAGAAGACTGGGAAAGCAACATCAGCGCACCAATCTGGACTGTTAATGTCGATATGCTGGAGGACCTTCGATAATTAGGAGATTCACGTATCTTTGCATTCGAGTGCGTATAGAGGTCGCTGAAGGTCAAGTACGGCATTCATTGTGAATGGTGCTATATTACCATGAACTAAGGTACATTTTAAACCAAACCTCATGTTTCTAGGTTGAGCGGGAAGAAAAATGCAGCTGGTACTTTGGGGGGACTACATAGTGAAACACACGGTAGCTCTCAGGGTGACAGTCAGTATGCATGGGAATTAATGTGAATGGTGCTTGTAATTGTTGCTTTTGTTTCAGTCATTTTAGGTAATGCTAAAGCATTTTCCCAACACCATTGTTAAAAGTGTGCAGTTGTGAAACATTTCACCTTGTAATCTTGTGTTCGTCAGCCTTGTGTTTGGTTTATATGAGGGATTGGATTCTAGGCCATACCTTTTTTTTAGGTATTACTGCAAGGTCGAGAGAATCTGAACCGTGCTGTGGATGGAGACACTATTGCGATTGAGTTGCTGCCTGAGAAAGAGTGGACTTCTCCTAGTGAAGTTGTCTTAGAGGACAACGAATTTGATCCTGGTGACACGGTCACAAAGGATGAGGACATGTTGAAGCAGAGCAGCCGCTCCAAGAAGGCGAAGTCAGATGTACAGCCGACAGGGAAAGTGGCTGGAATAATCCGACGCAAATGGCGCCAGTATTGCGGCATTATACAAGAGAACCCAGTAGCTGGAGTGAGTATTCAATGCAGCAATTAAGCAGGAGAATAGGGTTGCTGAGAGGACATGTTGCGATGTTGGCCAGCACTTTGCATACCCCTGCTAGCAAATCAAGCACTTTTGCCGCAACCTTCAGGCTTTTTGTGCTGCTAATAAATTGAAACAATATTATCATTAGAATATGTCTGCAAGCAGGGCAAAATTTACTAAGGGCCAGTTGCACCGACCTCAGTATACCTTAGAACCTCGGGTATAACAAGAATTGCCATAGCAATCATTGTTGGTCAATTCTTGTTATACCCGAGGTTCTAAGGTATACTGAGGTCGGTGCAACTGGCCCTTAGGGCAGGTTAACTCATTGATAGTAAATCCAGAACAGGTAGTTGACCTTTATTATTCTTTGTTGGTAATAATGTCTGAATAACAAGGAAGAACTGCATGAACTGAATTTACCATCAGTCACACAGCCTAAGCATGTTGTTATTTCAGGTGGTATGTACTGAATCTGAAAACTTTTAAATAAATTAAACAGAATTTTATTTCCATCATTGCTACCAGAAACTCATGACATGTATTGCAAATTTCTTGCGACAGGCATTTCGTCATCTGTTTGTTCCTGCTGAGAGGAAAATCCCAAAGATCAGGATTGAAACGAGACAGGCTCCAGTGCTAGCCAACCAGAGGATTATTGTGGCTATAGACTCTTGGCCGCGGAATTCAAGATATCCTATGGTGAGTGTGCTTCCTGGACTCTACAGGAGTCCATCGTCATGAGCTAATCATTTCAGTTCACATAAAATCTTCAAGATGCTGTTTCAGCATTTTCATTTTCATTATTTTGCAAAATATTAAAATCATTACTCTTCTAGTGTCCTCATGGGATTTCATGAAATTCTGAGCTCATCAATGACAATTTCTGTTTCAGTCGAGTACATTAGTCATTTGGATGTTGATTCAATTGATCCTTAGATTTCTTCTTCATTCCCACATGATAATGCCTCTGAAGGAGGCCCTCCACTTATGGTTACAGTTTAAAAATCTCGCATTGATTTGATTGAATGCCATTTGTATAATTAGCCATTGGTTAATTACACTACGCAACATATTGCGGAATGCCTTTGTAAATGAGAGACTGCAACTGGCATGAATTTGTACTTTTGCATCTTTACAGGGCCACTTTGTCAGAGCCTTGGGAAAAATTGGCGATAAGGACACTGAGAATGAGGTTCTTTTGTTGGAGCATGATGTCCCACACAGCCAGTTTTCTGAAGCAGTTCTAGCATGCTTGCCTACGATGCCTTGGGGCATCACTGTTGAGGTGAGTAATCTTGAAATACTCGGTATCTATTGAGGTCAAATTGCGGTCTGGGAACCGAATGACATCTGATATGCTTGTATGATGCAATTATGCGCTGAAATGTCTTACGTTGGTTAATGCTTGATGTCACTGACACACAGGCCTGCAAAGCTATCCAAAGTGTATAAATTTGCAGGTCTGGCAAAAAGTGGCAGGAGGATGAAAAACCAACCCCAGATTTTAAATCCGCCGAGCACCAACCACCTTCAACAATTATTTTATAAAACGTAACCAGAGCTTTGATTAATCTTTCACTGTGACTCATTAATCGAAAGTGCTGAATATTTAATTGCAAGATTATCTTAGCATTGCTGAATGAAACTCACCCACTCACCCACAGATTGAAAATTTAAAGGGGGGGGGGAGGGAGTACACATGCATGGGAGTCCCCTAATGTGTTAAGTAATCCTGGTGCTCCTTAACTTCCACCTCTGAATGAAAATGTAACACTTTTTTTTTTTGGCGTCCATGTTGCATGCTTATTGTGTGATAGGATGCAAGATCAGATCTACCCCACCTCTTGCTCCTCCTCCGTTACCTCCTGGAGCTGTTCCTAGTGGTGCTCCTGTAATTCTGATGTGCTGTGGACCTGGGGTAAAGTGAGAGGTATTGACAGGATCCCTGCGATGTGCCATTGAGCCATAGGTAGCTCCGTGGTTGCCACCAATGACTGCCTCGTTCATGTGCATCTCCATGAGAGATTGGAAAACATTCTGCATCTCCTGCTCTAGAGTGCTGTGGAGTGTGCTACTGCTGTCTTCAGCAGTTGAGGTCCCAGATGTCCGCTGTCGCCTGGGTACAGACAGTCCCTGCGTGGGTACCCTGAGGGTCAAGGGATTGGTGTTGGTACGTGGTGGCGGCAGAGGTGGTGGCACTGGAGCCGTGCTGGCATTGTTGCTGGGGAATCGGGCCACTGGCAAGTGGAAAATGTTGCGTGGCTCAGTTCCCAGGTGGCTGGGATTCAATGTCGCCAAGTTGTTGGGCACAGTTACTGTGGGAATCTGTCAGCAATAAGAGAAAGAGAGGTGTAACTAATTCTGAATCATTGGTTGTTGTGTATCCTGCTGATCAAATTGTGCAAATGCAAGTATACACATGGCTGTCCAAAAAGGAATTGCAGTATCTACAGTAGTTGATGCCATTGTTTTCTACGTGGTCACACAATGAAAGAGAGCATCATTTGGCACAAAAAATGGCCCTACTTTCAAGTACTAGAATAATAGCCCAGTCATTTTAGGTTTTGACCCAAAAAAATATCGTGTAAAGCTGGAAATTGGTACAGAGGTACTGTTCGACCCCCTGAACAAGACACTAAAAGTCCTGAGAAATCCGAAGACCGGAACATGGTTTTTAACAAGCATAAAGGTCCTAAGTGACAAAAACATCG